>SEYY01014981.1:0-62500 GCA_009176605.1 Armadillidium nasatum | reverse complement strand
ATATATATATGGAGTAGCCAAACTGTTGCATGCAACTAAAATGTGGATAGGAGTTATCATTTTTAACATTTTTAGAATGGTAAGCAGCTCACTTTTGATTTAAGTGTAATCTCAATTCTGTTCAGAGTTTTTCGAATCTATCTTAGACAGGAATATTTGTAATTTTAAATATTCAGTTTTTTTTTCATATCGTCATAAAGGATGTACATTTGTTTTTTTTTTAATTAAGACAACTGATTTTATAATTAATTGTAATTTGAAAATGTACTCAAATTTTGTTTGAAGCAATTTTCAGTTATTCTTACTTAATTCAGTAAGTACACACACATACACCCAAAGTACACAGTAATTACACAGTTTTAAGCATAACATATGTCTTAGGTCTTCATATGGTGTATAAATCCTTAATTCTGTAGTGTTAGATCTTAGTCACAACCACGGTAATGACAAATAAAAGATTTCTAATGAACCTTAAGAATAACTCATTATTGTTCATATAAGTTGTGTATAGCACCATTGTAATTTAATGTTTTTCTTTTATACAATGCAGAAAATATTATATTTAACGTTTATAAATCCTACAAGTTGGTTTTTTCGCAAAAATAATTTCCTAAGTTAAAGGTTTTAGATGTTTCATTTGATAATAGAAGCATCATTCTAGCTTGATTTACAATTATACAATTCCACCATGAATAAATTTTCTTTTATTAAGTATCAGTAATTTTATTATGGCTTATGTTTTATAAAAAAAAATAATAATAATTTATAAAAATTTATAAATATAGTGAATTTACAAAAATGATGCGCATGTTCAAAATGCTTGGCCAACCCATACTATATATATATATATATATATATATATATATATATATATATATATATATATATATATATATATATATATATATATATATATATATATATATATAATATATAATATGTAATACTGTAAATATAAAAATTGTATAAAATAACCCATATAAATATGTATAAACGTATAAACAAAATTAAAACTAAAAATATATTACATATTACTTTGTAAAAACTTGTACCCTATATATATTATATATATATATATATATATATATATATATATATATATATATATATATATATATATATATATATATATATATATATATATATATATATATATATATATATATATATATATATATATATATATATATATATATATATATATATATATATATATATATATATAATATATATATATATATATATATATATATATATATATACTATATATATATATATATATATATATATATATATATATATATATATATATATATATATATATATATATATATATATATATATATATATATATATATATATATATATATATATATTATATATATAATATATATAATATATATATATATATATATATATATATATATATAAAATTTTTATATTTTATGAGTATAATATTAAATTATTATGTAATATATACTATTAATTTGTAAAAATATGTATTTAATTATTTTTATTTATGCTATTTATTTATTTTGTCATAATTACCAACACTGTTAATAAATAATAGGCAATTACAATCCTTGATGCGTAAATATATATATATATATATATATATATATATATATATATATATATATATATATATATATATATATATATATATATATATATATATATATATATATATATATATATATATATATATATATATTACGTGTGCATCGTCGAGCTAGGAGTAAAGATTATGTACATGCAGATTACCAAGAAATGCTTTATATTATATTAGTCGTGAATTTCACTGTAATTTTGATTGTTTTGAACAAAGAAAGAAAACAGTCCAATATATACGATCTAATCTCTTGTAGTTTTATTTTCTAATACCCTTGAGTTTCTCTCTCTTTTTTTCCATCTATCTTTTGACTATCTCTTGTTGCTTCTATTTTCTTTTTTTTCTTTCATAACGAGCACGTAACTGAGTTACAGTAATTCGATCACTCCCACCTCCTACCATCTCCTTGCTTTCTCCATACATCTTTTGATACCTCCATATATATATATATATATATATATATATATATATATATATATATATATATATAATATATATATATATATATATATATATATATATATATATATATATATATATATATATATATATATATATATATATATATATATATATATATATATATATATATATATATATATATATATATATATATATATATATATATATATATATATATATATATATATATATATATATATATATATATATATATATATATATATATATATATATATATATATATATATATATATATATATATATATATATATATATATATATATATATATATATATATATATATATATATATATATATATATATATATATATATATATATATATATATATATATATACAACTAAAAGTGTGCAAGCCAGAAGCACAGATTTTGAGAACCACTGGATATATACCATCAGAACTGGATGCCTTCTTAGTTTTAGAATCAGAGAGGGTAGAAATAATATCTTAAGAAATATTAGAATGCTAAGCATAAATGAGTAGGAATAGGAGAAATAAGTAGCTCCCGAATTGTCTATGGTGAGATTAGGGGAGGAGGTTGGAGAGAAAAATTCAGTTTTAGTACAATGCAAGATAGCAGTTGGGCTATCAAAAGATCCAAGAGTGGGGAAACGGAAGAAGTGTATACCAGGGAGGAAAAGGAACCAGAAAGAGCATTGCATTTTTTGAATAAAAGGAAGTTCAAACTATTACGGACAAGTGATTTTAAATGATTCCTCGGTGAAATATAAGTTGCAGTTTCTAGAGTTTGAAGAATAGTATAACTCCTGAAGGCAGCATTCCTACTGCGAATAGTGTTAGAACAATCAGAGTTACAGCAACATTTGTTAGATTTAGGACAAGGAAAAGAATATGGAATGTGCGCTTCCATGACAGAGACAGTCACCTTGATTATATTGTGAGCACACTCCGAGTTACCTCTCCAGCCGAAACATTGATCATTCCAAGGGATATCAAAAGTATGAAACGTAAGTACGACCAGTTTATGGCACCAGATTGCCAAAATCGTTTCCTTTTTAGCAAAAAACTTAGACGAAAGTTAGAAAAGGATTCAGAGATAAGAAGGAAAAAGGGGGGGAAGCACAGAGATGGAAAGAGTTTAACAGTATATAATGAATAGATTAGAAGTTAAGGAAAAAACAAAGATCTTTGGGTTCGTCTCTAAGGCTATTAGGAATTCAAATAGGGAGCTGTACCATTTGATCTAGTTTACTTTGGATAGAAAAATGAATACATGCAACATTGAAATCCCCTAAAATGATGATTTCCACAAAAAGGAGAAGAAAGAGAATGTATTCTATTATAGAGTTTAGGTAGTTGAAGAATTTAGGAGAGTATGATCTTCGGGAAGCATCACGGGAACTCTAAAGTGGATCACGCCTTGTATACTTAAGAGAGTTTAATCCTAGATAGAATTTGGTACGATATTTGCAGAGTAAGAGTTGGGGCGCATATCGGTTTTTGTGATACTAACCGAAAGATAACTCTTTAAACTTTATATGTTAAGTGAACTGTGGCCGCCAATGTGTATGTATATTAAAATAATGTTACGTTCTATTTGTGTTTGAAATCGACAACCCTCATTATCCAATAAATTTCTTACTCTTTTACAATTAAAATCTACCTACATCTGGCTACCACCAAACAATTTATATTATATATATATATATATATATATATATATATATATATATATATATATATATATATATATATATATATATATATATATATATATATATATATAATATATATATAGTGTGTGTGTGTGGTGGCGAGGGTCAAGGTTAAAGGAGGTTGGGAGAAAGTAAAGGTGAGAAGGAGGGTGGTGGAGTGGTGCGGGTAGAAGTCTGGAAGAAGAGGAAAATAGAGGTGATTACATAAGAGAAATAAGAGAGAAGTGGAGAGAGGTAATGAGGAGTGAGGTGGACGATGTTGAAGAGGAATAGAATAAATTGGAGTTAGCTTTAGTGGAGGTTGCGAGAAGTGTGTGTGGGGTGAAGAAAATAAGGAATGGAAGGCAGAAAGGGAGTGAATGATGGAATGAAGATTTGGAGAATATGATGAAAAGAAAGAAGGACGCCTTTAACAAGTATCTGGGTACAAAGGAGGCATTGGCATTGGGAGGAGTATAGGGAGAGGTGTAGAGGGGTGAAAAGAGAGGTCAAGAGGGCAAAAAGAAGAGTAGAAGAGGAGTGGACCAGAAAGTTAGCAGAAAATTTTAAGGAAAGAAATAAAATGTTTTGGAAAGAGGTAAATAGGGTGAGAAAAGGAGGAGAAGAGAGGGGAGAGGGAGTGAAAGGGGAAGATGGAGAAATATTACAGGGAGAGAAGGATGTTGGGGAAAGATGGAAAATGCAATTTAGTGAATTGTTGAACGAAGGGAGAGAGAGGTTAGTAATGTAGGAGGGGTAGAAAATGATGGAGAAGTAGTTAGCAAGGATTAGGAGAAAAATATTAGTAAAGAGGAGGTGGAAGTAGCGGTGAGAAAGGTAAAGAAAGGGAAATCAGCAGGAATGGATGGTATATATGGAGAGACGATAAAAAAGGACCAAGAGAGTTGATTGACTGGTTGGTGAGAATGTTTAATGCGTGTTGGAGAGAAGGGAGAGTGTCTCATGAGTGGCAGGACTCCTGCATTTTACCCATATACAAAGGAAAAGGAGATAAGATAGTTTGTAAAGATTATAGGGGATCAGTCTGCTGAGCGTGATAGGAAAGATTTATGGGAAGGTGTTAGTAATGAGAATGAAAGAATTGACAAGTGAGGGAATGGGTGAGGAACAAGGGGTTTTTAGGGAGGGTAGAGGATGTGTGGACCAGGTATTCACACTGAAATTGAATACAAAGAAATTGCGTGAAAAAAAATAAAATGGGGTATGTAAATTTTCTGAATCTGGAAAAAGCATATGATAGAGTATGCAGGAGAAAGTTGTTCGAAATATTAATGGAAAGGGGGTTGAAAGGGAAATTACTGAAAGGGGGTCAAAGCTTTTTTTGCGAATTGCAGATCAAGAGTGAGGGTGAAGACGGAACTATCGGATTGGTTTAGCATAGGAGTGGAATTGAGACAGGGGTGTGTAATTTCGGCATGGTTATTAATCTATTGATGGATGGTGTAGTTTGAGAAATGGAGAGAGAAGGGGGTATTAGGTTGAGAAATACGGATGGTGAATGGGATGTGAATGTTTTACTTTTTGGAGGTGATGCTGTGTTGGTGACAGAATCTGGAGAAAAGTTGAGAATACTTGTGAGAAAATTTGAGGGGAAATGTGCAAACATAGTCAATCCAGCAAAGAGTAAAGTTATGAGGATTGAAGGTGGGGATGAAGAGATGTGGAGGGAGGAATGGGGAGGGGTGTAGAAGTAGGGGAAAGGAGACTTGAGAAGGTGGATGAATTCAAATATCTAGGAATGTTGGTGAAAGTAAGGGTGGGACGGTAAGAGAAGTAAAGAATAGAGTGGTAGAGGGAATGAAAGTGTTGGGGAGTCTAAGAGAAGTATAGAAGAAAGGAAAAATTTCGAAAGAAATAAAGATAAGAATGTTTGAATGTATGTGTTTACCTTCTGTATTGTATGGGTGTGAAACATGGACGATAAGTGTTCGGGGGAGGAAAAGTTTGAATGTCTTTGAGATGAAAGGTTTGAGAACGATATGTAAATTGAAAAGGATTGATAGGATTAGAAATGAAAGAATGAGGGAGATGTGTAAATGGAAGAGGGGTTTAGTTCATAGGATGGAGGAGGGTGTTCTAAAATAGTTTGGACATATGTGAAGAATGAATGTGGACAGAATGGTGGGCAAGGTACTTAGATCCGAGGTGGATGGGGGTAGGGGAGGGGAAGGCCAAAGTGAAGATGGATGGATGGAGTGAGAGAGATTTTAGGTGGAAGGAATTTGAGTTTAGAAGAGGGTAGAAGACTTGTGGAGGACAGAGTGAGATGGAGGGAGGTGGTGAAAGGGGTTGAAATGTAAGAATGGACATGTTTGTAATGGAATTGTGGCGGGCACCACCCCAAATGGGGAGAAAGGTGATTGTGAAATAAATAAATAAATAATATATATATATATGTATATATATATATATATATATATATATATATATATATATATATATATATATATATATATATATATATATATATATATATATATATATATATATATATATATATATATATATATATAATATAATATATATATATATATATATATATTATATATATATATATATATTATATATATATATATATATATATATATATATATATATATATATATATATATATATATATATATATATATATATATATATATATATATATATATATATATATATATATATATATATATATATATATATATATATATATATATATATATATATATATATATATATACTGTATATATACAGGTGACATACTTTTCTATCTTACTGATTTATGGTCTTCTGCCCTTAGGGATTATGGAGAGTCTTGTGCTGTGGCGCTTCATTTCTAATGCTTTTGGTTGGGGTATGGCATGCGCCACTACTCTCCAAGTTCCCTTCCTTTGGGTTTCCTCCTCCTCTTTGCTTACTTATGTCTAGTTTTCTCTCGGGTCGTTCCATTTTTACTGTTGTTGATGGAGCGACTTCTTCCTTTTCTGTCAATTGTGGTGTTCTTCTGGGTTCTCTCTTATCTACTACTTTATTCGTACTTTTCATCAACGATCTTCTCAGCTTCACGTATAACTCTATTTATTCTTATATTGATGACCCAACTCTCCATTCTTCTACTCATTTCAAATCTGCTCCCTCTTTTGCTTCTCGTCTTCAACTTTCTGACTCCATTCTTGCTGATCTGGACGGAATTTCCCGGTTGGATAGCCTAAACCTTGTGAAATTCAACTCTTTAAAAACTCAACTTCTTCACATCTCTCTCTCGAAAACACATCCCAACATTCCTATCTCCTTTGACGGCTCTCCTGTCTTACATGTAAACAATATCAACATTCCTTGGTCTAGACATAAACAATAAACTTTCTTGAAAACCTCATATCACAATTGTTGGTAAGGTGGCTTCAAAGAAGCTGGGAATACTGTTCAAATTGCGAGAATTTTTTTCTTCCGAACAGTTGCACCAATTATATGAGTCTTATTCGCCTATGTAATTAGTAATATTCTCACATTTGGGGGACTCCGGGCTCCGGTTCCACCTCTCTTTTGGATAGGGCTAAATCTTTCAAACTCACTTGACCCTCTGTCTCTGCGAAGTGACGTTGGTGCACTATCTCTTTTCTATAGGTACTACAATGGCAGCTGCTTGAGGGAACCACCATTGCACCACCATTCCATCACCATTGCGTCGCACTCGTAGCATAAGGGGAGTCATGCTTTCGCATGAATTTTGTGTAAATATGATAAACTAAAGGTTTGTCCGTTGTGGTGAATCCTTCTTTACAGTCACTTCTGTATGTGGAACTCTCTGCCATCATTTGTTTTTCCTCCCATATTTAATTTTCCTCTCTTTAAAGCCTCTGTCTGCGCCCACATAAGAGATTTGAGTTAGTCAGGATTGGGTGACCTTCTCTTTTCCTTTTTTATTTCTGACCCTTTCTTGAAAAGGGCTTGGCCTGTGAGTGATGATAGTCTGTAAATATATATATATATATATATATATATATATATATATATATATATATATATAATATATATATATATATATATATATATATATATATATATAAAAAAAAACTCACCATACTCCTGTAGGTGCGAGCACCTGTCAGCAGGATCTTACGAGGAAGATCCTAGAGTTTCTTGGGCCCTACGGTGGTTACCGCTGGCTGGGCCAGGCCTATCGCGGATGCCGGGGAGTTTTCCCATCAGTGGCAAGAGCACTCCACTGATGTACTCATTTAACGATTGAGTCATTCGAAGCAAAGCGCAAGGAGAAACCGCTCACATTTCCCATCTCCGGCCAGGCCTCGAACCCTGGACCTCTCGTTTGCTATCACGAGTGCTCGATCGACTGAGCTACGGAGCCGCTATATATATATATATAATATATATATATATATATATATATATATATATATATATATATATATATATATATATATATATATATATATATATATATATATATATATATATATATATATATCGCAATGGAAGAGTATACAGAAGATGGAGAAAATGGAAGGCAGATATTGGAGATCCAAATGTGTTGTGTAGCGACGAGGTCACCTGTAGTCTTGAGAGACGTAGAACCATCTACTAAACATCGGTTTCAAAGATCTACAACAAGGTTGAAGTGCTCTATTAAGAAATCGGCTCCAATATTTGGTTGATGAACCGCGGAGATGACAAAAATCCATCTAAAAATCATTCTAAGGTTGAGATCCAGGGTGCAACTTTGCTGACCGTAAGTAGAAATGGGAATATCATTTGCTACGTGAAAAGCCACACCTGGAACAGGAACCTTAGAGTGACTTTTAGATGGATTTTTGTCACCGCCAAGGTAAGTATAGATAGTAAATAAATTATAGTAAGAAAGAGGTGAATAAGAATAGTATATAACCTACATTACCTTAATTTGAATTTTGAACGTAAAGACTTGTAACGAGCAAACGGAAAATACATTCTATAAAAGATTTGAAAAAGTTTCTATTTGAAAACCGGCAACTTGTTTAGGTGTCAAACCTGTTAAGTGCCATATCGACACAAAAAAAAATACCAACTTTACTAACCCCTATGAAGGAGAACTTTTCCAATATAAAAGAAAACTTAAAATATATAAAGTATATACACTAGATAAAATAGTGAAAGTATATAACAGTTTTTATAGTGTATAATTTATTATAGTTGAGCCAAGCCATTTTATTGTGAGTTTCTATATCCCAATTTAGGCCGTTAATGTTCTTTTTAAACTGGGTTTGGCCTCAGAATTTAATTATTTCATCCAGTTTGGAGTCATACTTTTTCTGACAAGCTTTGAACTCATAATACTCTTTTATCTATTGTATATACTTTATATATTTTAAGTTTTCCTTTATATTGGAGAAGTTCTCCTTCATAGGGGTTTATAAAGTTGGTTTGTTTTTCGTCTCGATATGGCCCTCAACAGTTTGGCACCTAAACAATTTTCTGGTTAAAGAATAAGCACTTTTCAAATTTATCGTCGCGTTCAGACGTTTCTATAAAATATAAGTGTATCTCTGCTTGTTCGTTACAAGTCTTCAAGTTCAAAATTCAAATTAAGGTATGAGGTTATATATTATTTTTCTTCACCTCTTTCTTACTATCCTTTCAACTGACTTCTACTCAAATATATATACCTCTATAGCGTTCTAAAATATATTAAAGTTATATATTAAGAAACTTCAAGAAAGCAACAGCTCTTCGAAAAAAAATCATAGTAAGTCTCCTCTTATTATTTAATTGTAACACTAATTGCGACCCTTCTCTTTCAAGTCTTTAACTAAAAACTGTATAACTCAGCTACACAGCGTTTTTATAATGTAACATATGATCTGAGCTATGAGAAAGCTCAAAATTTTGGGAAGACACCTCCTGATTTTTATTCTTCTTTAGCAAGCAATATTTAGGAGTGCTGTTGATGACATAGCCCACTTGCTTTTCAAGTAGTGACAAAGTATTTACAAAGGACCAAGTAATTAAATAATTTGTGGCTAAATTTATATGGTTTTTAATTCAAATATAATTATATTTGATTTAAAATTAGATTTATAGATCAAACTTTATTTTAGTAATAAAAAATATTACAGTGTAATTACAATGGGGAAAAAAATTAGTATGAAATTCATATGTTTATTTTATAAAAAAGAAAGAGAAAAAATAGTTTTAACTCTATTTTTAATACATCCCTCCTCAGAGTTTGTTCTATCTACAGGCCTGATTGAACCTAGGCCTACATTATGTGATTTTAGAACGTTAGATGTAATTGCTTTAGTTAAGCAGTTGACAAAGAAGGTTTTTTTCATTTTTGAATGAAAAAACCTTCAAAACGTTGAAATTAGCTAACAAATAATATTTTTCAATTGAAGCGGTAGAATTACAATTTAGGAAACCAAGTTGCTAGGCTCTCTTAATAGCTAGATATATTTGACAACTTTAATATTAAGCGTCTATGATATTAAGCAAATTTTAAGGACCAAAGCCATAAAATGAATAATTGAAATAAAATAATGATTAAAATAGGTGGAATTATATAGAATTTTTATAGATACTGATGGCAGCTACTAAAATGGGTTTATTTAAATTCGGTTTGGTTGCATTTTTAGTCAAATGGAAACGCATCACAGCCTGTGAAGGCATCTTCAGGAATCTAAATATATCTTAGATGGTGACGTCATTTTCTCACTTATAGTGACGAATAAACAATGTTTTTCTTCTGAATTCCTATAAAATTTAAAAATTTGGATGAAAGTGAACAAATTGAAAACAGCTAAAATATATTCAGGGGATAAAAATACCTTGCTCTCAGGTTTACATTAACATAGGTTTTGTTTTGTTTACATTTTTAAAGTTGGTAGTTCTGAACGTGTTTTAAATATAAAAATGGCTTCTCAGAAGCGGTCTGGAACTACTGGATGGCCTAAAGATCAGAATTCGTATGAGCCAACTTATAATGGAAATACGAATATGACGCTGCATAGAACAATAAGTCTGTAAGTCTAGGGAAAAATCATATTTTCATAATTTTATAAATTTTACTGTAAGGAAATATTAATTCACAAACTAGGGTATGTTAGGCTAGGTTAAATTTGATTAAAAGCTGAGCATTTTTCTTTTTTCTTTTAAATATAAGGACAAAATGGTACAAGCTTAGTTAATTGTTTAGTTCTTGGTAGTAAATGAAAATTTTTTGAATTATAACATTATAAACAAACGCAAATCAGTTATGACCCTAATGAAACCCGGAAGACAAAAAAAAATTTAAAAAACGAGTAATTGGTAATACTGA
The DNA here is from genome assembly GCA_009176605.1 of Armadillidium nasatum. NCBI lineage: Eukaryota > Metazoa > Arthropoda > Malacostraca > Isopoda > Armadillidiidae > Armadillidium > Armadillidium nasatum. The sequence continues at coordinate 51,436 of SEYY01014981.1, read as the reverse complement.
AGCTCAAACAAACATTTTTTTTCTTTTTCAATGAAAACTATAAAGAGGAAATGATCAGAAATCAGGTAAATTGTGTAAATCAAAGCACAGAAATAATTTTGTACAATAAAAATGCTAAAAAATTTTAAGGTAATAGTTGGGTTCAAGTAAGCATTTTTTTTTTTTTAATGAAAGTGAAATGATCAAAAAAATTGTTTACATAAATTTGGGTGTGGAAAATAATTTTGTGTAGCAAAAACAAAAACCCATAAAAATGTAATTAAAAAAGTAATAAATACGATCATTTAGTTACACATTGTACTTCAATGGTGTATTATCATCTGACTGTGCAGTACCAGGTTGCTGCATCGTCATAGTGAATTTTATAGCTATATCAAAGGTTAAGAAATTTCTTTTTTTTTTTTTATATCAAATTTTCAAGATGGAATATGAAATCAAGCAAATTAGGTATATTGAATTGATTAAATAGAGCCAGCAATCGCAAGGTTAGGCCTATTTGTTGGCTTTTAGGTGTATAGTTAAGTCAAGGTTAGGTTGTTGAACTAGTTTATTAAAAAATTAATGTTGTCTATTTGCTGGCCATAGGCGTACATTTATCCTTCAAGTTAAAGTTAGGTTAAATTGAACTAGTTTGATAACCTAACTTTGACTTAGGGGTAAATGCATACCTAAATGCCAGTAAATTGGCCTAACCTGGTGAATGCTGGCTCTTTAGTATTTATCTAACAAACTAGTTTGACTTAACCTAACCTTAACTTGAAGGGTAAATATGTGTATGATAACCAGTAAATAGGCCTAACCTCAAGAATACTGTACAGTTGGGCATGTTACTCTTTTTTTTTTTTTATATAGAAAATATTTTTGTATACCCAATTATTTTGGTGCTGTGCATAGAAAATTAAATAAATAAATACCTGTGCACAGCAATAAAATTGGGATACAAAAAATTGTTCTAAATAAAAAAGTGTATCTCACCCAACTGTACACCCTCTAAAAATTTTGTGAAATTTGGATGTCTAAAACGAAAAAGTTATGCCCAAATATATATTTTTTTTACAAACAAAATATTTAATTTTCCAAATTATGAGTATTCATGGGTATGGACCAACTGGGACCCTTGTCCCAGCCCTGGCCCCATATAATAATCAAGGAAGACCGGGGTTAAAATTGCAAATTATACTTTTTGATAGTGGATTAAATCAAACATAATATAAGAAAATTAAGGTATTTCTTGCTTTTACAATATTTTTTTTTTCTATCTTTTGACTGCTCCTCTTCTACTAGTGAATGCTCATCTTTGTGTTTTGATTTTAGATACCCCTTATGAAGATTTGGTTGAAAAATTTTTAATTGAGGGCACCCTGAGGTCCTAATTTCCTGGCTGCAGATGTTACATTTAGCTATTTTGAGTCTATCTTGAAACATTGTAAAGTACTCCCATACTGCTGAAACTGATCTTTTAGCCATAGTGACTGAAAGTATAAACAAAATTTAAAATGTAGTAAAAATGATACAAATTTGATACATAATAATAGAATAACTATGCATAAATACAGGTTATATTGATAATTTTATATCTTACATTTTTTCAAACTTTGACTTAGGGCCTTACCTAAGTAAACCTGTTGAATAACTATTGTGAATCAGAAAAAAAATAAACATTTTTTTTTTTTTTTAATTTTTTTCAACTTTTATTATACAAAATCTAATTTTCTGAAATTTTATTTCATAGAAAATGCATATAATCATTAATTTAAGTGAATGTTAACCATTCTACTCTTTCCTTATAATTAAATCTAATTTTCTTAACCTAAAATTTCAGTGCTTTTGACCTCTTTACAAATTTTAAGCAGCCCTGGTCAGTCCCTATTCATGGGCAGCAGCCATAAAAAATTCATTTATAACAAATTGAATATTGATGATTCAACAATCTACAGGTCAAGTATCAAGTCATTTTGACAGAGGGAATATGCTGAAGTTTTCCATGAAATTTGTTCCTATACACTTCTTCTATTTTTGTGGAATATTTCAATCAAAATATTTTTTTTTTTCTTAAAAGTTTGTCCTAAAAATTCTATATTAATATTACTCATTTATGTTAATAAAAATCACTACAGAATAATCATTTTTAAATAATATTACCCATATTTTTGAATTTTTTTTTTTAGAAATATTAATTTTCATATTTCCATATACTTTTTATATAAAAATATTCAGAAAGGTTCAGATTTCTCAAAAAAATTATATATATAATATATATATATATATATATATATATATAATATATATATATATATATATATATATATATATATATATATATATATATATATATATACCGTATATAAATATTAGCTTTTTATTTTAGCTCCAAAATAGCTATAAAGTTCACTTTGATGCTGATACAGAAACCTGGTAGTGCATACACCATTGAAGTCATACAATGTGCGGTTAAATGATTATACTTATTACTCTTTGTTAATTACATTTTTAATATTTTCTGGTGTTTTTAGTGTAGTAAATGATTTTCCTCATCCCATTTTACCTAAAAAACATAATTTCGGATCATATTATTTTTGTTGTTTCATATATTAAGGGAAAAAATGCTTACCTGAACCCAACTATTACCAATTTTAATACAAAATGACATATCTATGACAAATTTACAACATATCTTACTTCAAAGATGTATTGTCCTTTGACTATCTTTGTTTCTTTTATCAATAAAGCACTGCCAGATTGCTACATCAGTATCAGTGAATTTTAAGAAATTTTATAGCTATTTCAGACCTAACATATATATAGATACAAATTTGATACACAGCAATAATATATATAAATACTGGTTATATTGATAATTTTATATCTTACATTTTTTTCAAACTTTAACTTAGGGCCTTACCTAAATAAACCTGTTGAATCACTTGTGAATCAGAAAAAAAAATTTTTGAAAAATTTTCTTCTATTATACAGAATCTGTAATTTTCTGAAAATTTTTCAGAGAAACTGCATATAATCATTAATTTTAGTGAATGTTGACTATTCTACCCCTTCCTTGTAATTAAATAAATCTCAATTAAAATTATATCTAATTTTCTTAACCTAAAATTTCAGTGATTTTGACCCTCTTTACAAATTTTAGGCAGCCCCAGTTGGTCCCTACATAGATAGGAAAAAAGTTATGCCCAAGAATAATTTGTTTCATGTTTAAGGATATTCATGGAAGTACAACATTTTTTGGGCAGCCAGCATGAAAAGTTCAAGTATAACAAAATGAATATTGATGATTTAACTATCTACAGAATAAATAATAACAAATAGATGTGCTGAAAATTTTGCAAAAAATTGCTCACATATGACTTTGATTTTTGTCAATTAATTCTATCCAAACTCCTTTTTTGTTCTAGGTAATTTATAGTACTAGTCTTACCCATTTATATTAATAAAAAATCCTATTGAATAGCCATTTTGAAATATTTTTCCGTAGTTAGTTTTTCATGGTTTCAATTTTTCATCACCCTCGATTTTCAGAAATTTTAAAAAAATATTATTTTGCATATTTCTGTATACTTTTTATTTTAAAAAATTCAGAAAGGTCTATATTTCCAAAAAAATTATGAACACAGTTATATCTGGTAATCTTGATTTTGGCACCTTCCAAAAGTTGAAATTTCAATTTTTTTTTTTTTACTTTTCCATGTTATAGTATATATATATATATATATATATATATATATATATATATATATATATATATATATATATATATATATATATATATATATATATATATATATATATATATATATATATATATATATATATATATATATATATATATATAAACAAACAATTTTTATTTCATGTTTGTAGTTGTATGAATAATTTTATAAATTTTTGAATGTATATTTATATTTATTCAACATGAATAGCCAAAGTTAGTTATATGGAATAAAGTTAAAAAAGATAGAACTTATTATTTATTTTAATAATTTGAAAATTTTGGGTCTTATGATTAGAATTTTAATTTTACCAGATATCTGGCTAGATAGCTGTTTAATTAAGCACTATTTATTAAAATCTCCACTTACCCAGAAAACAGATCTGCTACTTGGTCCCTTGTGTTGTACTGTTATATCTATACTTAATAGTATCCTTAACTACCTAAGCTGACTGTTGCCAACACTGAAAGACCTGTAAAAGAAAAATCTGGATTCTCCCCACTATCCTTTTCAGCCCATTGATATTGCCACTTTAGACTGAATATCTCTTATCACTAATAGGACACAAGTTATGACTTCTTAAAAAAAAAAGTTTAGATTTTGGGGACTTGTAATTTCTCCCTCCTTAAAAAAAAAAAAATTTTTTTTATCCACTTCTTTGTTTTTAGGTAAAAGAGAGAAGATATACAAAGTTTGATCAAAATCAAAGACATAGTGGTGTTATTCATTGTCTGATTTGTCCTGGAATATATATATATATATATATATATATATATATATATATATATATATATATATATATATATATATATATATATATATATATATATATATATATATATATATATATATATATATATATATATATATATATATATATATATATATATATATATATATATATATATATATTAAATTTTTTTTTTTTTTTTACCAGGTACCCTCTAACAAATTATACTTTTGGAACTAAGGAGCCTCTCTTTGAAAAAGATCCTAGTGTTCCTGCCAGATTTCAAAGAATGCGAGATGAATTTGACAAAATTGGCATGAGAAGAAGTGTTGAAGCGGTTTTACTTGTACATGAGCATGGATTGCCACATGTACTTCTATTACAGTTAGGCACAACATTTTTTAAATTGTAAGTATTTTTCAATTAGTTGTAGGTATAAGTGAATTATTCATTTATGAATCTGGCAAGTATTTAAAATTGGCAAATAGTTATTCAACTGTCAACTTTGTTGTAATTTTATATTACCACCTAACTCCTTACAAGAATATATTCTACTTTGAAAATTAAGTTTAATTATCATTTATTCTATATTATATGTAAGATTATATGAAAAGCTGAGTCCTTGGGTCAGGTCTTTAAAATTGTGATACTTTCGAGTATGTCAGGCAAAAAGAAACCACATTTTCGTAAAACCTAATTCTTATTTTTTTTGTGTTGCCTTCATTTGGCCTTTCTTAAAGGATTCACAGGTTGAAGAGTGATTCTATTCCCCCTTAAGGAATTTAAAATGCACATTTCACTAATGGCAGCAAAGCGTGGTGTGTGTGAGAAATTCTGAAGTATTGATTTGTTTAAAAGAAGCCTCATTCACTGGAAGAGAGGCAGCTTCCAGATCTTTATATTCAAGGCAACTGCTATTTTAAAGTGATTTTAATCTCTTTGTTATGGGGAAAATAACTCTTTTAACTAATATTCCATTTCTCCCTTTTCATATGCTGGTTAATTTTTTATAAGAATTTCAAATACTTCCTAAAAGTTGGAAGATAAACCTCAAGAACAATTTCCAAAAGGCTACAAAAAGTAATTTTAATATCTCAAATAGTTTGTTACAAAATAGAATTTTGGAATATAAAAATATATATATATATATATGGATCAATCCATATGAAGTGGTACAAAAAAAAAGAGAGATGGTTGCCAACCCATCTTCAAATTTATTTATATTTTCATGATGTTGATACCATGTATTGACAGTTCAATACCACTTATTATTTTGAAATTTAAATTGGTTTCAACAGGATGGTCATTTTTGCATGTTGGGGTAGGGCATTTTTTTTGACATTTATAGGGGTTATTTGAAACTTTGATATCTCAGCACTGGTCAATCCTAGAAGAAATTTTTAGGTATTGTGATGTTAAGCATATTGTAAGGTAAAATTTTTGTATTTTGTACTTTTTTTTTTCTAAATAATAAATTTTTACTGTTAATTTTTTTTGTTAAAAAGTTTTAAAATTTTTTAAATTGACATACTTGGGGCTATATTAATGGATGAAGGCAATTATTTTAAGACATAAAAATTGTTGGAGAATTAGATACTTCTATACTTTAAGTTTATAATTATTTCAAGTTTGAGACCTTCAAATTTAATTTTTTTCAGGGTGTTAAAAAATCTCATTTTTTTAATATTTCTTTTTTGATCCTCAATATCTCTGTAGGGCAGTTATGTGAAAACCTGAAATTTGGATGACCAAAAGTACTCCATAATATGTGTTTCAGTTAAAATTTTGACTTTGAGACATGTGTTTCAGAGATACAGACCTTCAAAATTGGAAAAAAAAAAAAAATCAAAATTTTATATTTATTACTATGGGCTTTTTTCTTGCCGTTGTACATATTATGAGCTTACTATTATGTTTTATGTGATTAATTTTGATGTAAATTAAGTAACAAAATGTATATAATAAGATTTAAAGGGATAAAAATTTGTTTAAATATATTTTAATTAACTGACCACAAAAAAAAATAGAAAAATCAGCTGAACTTAATGAAATTGTAAATACTTTTAAAATACTATAATTAGGATTAATTTATGATACTTAAAAAGTAATGAAACCATTAAATAAGTACCATAAATAACATAATTGATTCCTTTATTTTAAATAATATACCAACTGAACCTTTTAAATGTACCAGCCATTAATATAAAAACAAATTAAAATTCCGTATTGCATTAACCTACTCCCTAAAAAAGTTACATTTTTAAATTTAAATTATATGTTGAAAATGATGCTGAAATATTATAGCACCGTCCAGTTGCAGTTGAAAATTCAGAAAGACAGTTTTCTTAGAACATTTGTCAGTGGTACCCATACTATGTCATTATGCAAAAACTTGAATGAAGTTCTAGGTCCAGCTGGGTGATAAAATTCTTTAAATTTATGTCCATAATGTTTCCAAGCCACCACTGTTGATATACACACAAGCAATGAGGTCATTTTCTCTAAGAGTTAGTGGGATTACTTTCATTACAGAAAAGATCTTATATTCTTGTGAATTTGACGTTAAGTAACATCTAATAGTACTTTCTGAAATTGGAACATAACAATGAAATGTCCATGTTCCAGGAAGGCGCCAACAGTTGTCAAACCTCTTCCTTAATATTTCTTCATGAAGCACTATTCTTTTTTTAACATATATGTATGTGATGTCTTTTATATTAAGTCTGCAATATTCATACATAGCTTCAGAAGTAAGAATGTTATTATCTAAATGCCTTTGCAGGTTCACCTTAGCAACTTCTCTCTTTGTCATGATGAATTTCAACCAGCTGTGAACCGTGAAAATATGCAAAATAGATTTACATATATAAATTTGTCAATAACTGTTGACAGATATCATGTAAGCTGTAGAGCTGCTGCTGCAATTATCAATGCAGCATTGAAAGACATGGGTATTTTAGATGAAAAGAATTATGTTGGACAGAAAAAAGGTTGAAAGAGAGGCAACGTATGGGCAAAGTTATGTTCAGAGAACAGAATAAAGAAAAAATACAAAACTGAAATACATTGGATTTGATGGCAGAAATGATTGTATTAAGACAAACAGAAAGGGAATGAAGCTGAAGAATATTAAATTTTTTGTTAAAGAACCGTGCGATACTTACATCACTCATGTTACTCCAGATAATGGAAGGGCCCGATCAATCGCAGATGAAATTTAAGCTTTCATAATTGATTCAAATAAGCAAGTGTTTCATTAAAGCTGTTCTTTGTGATGGTATTCCAGTTAACACTGGTAGGGGAGATGGAGTACTAAACGTTAATTGAAATATATATATGGAGAGACCATTGCAATGGTTAATTTGCTTGTTACATGTTAACGAACTTTCATTTAGACATTTATTTAATTGATGGGAAAACAACTGGCCCAAAAACTTCTGAAGGGGTCATTGGAAGAAAAATTCAAGATGACTTAAATTGGAAATAGTGGAGTTTGTTCATGTTTGTTGCAACCTTCTAGAGGTTCCCTTAAACATTGCACAGCAATTTAGCTCAGACCAAAGAAATTTGCATAAAATGTGTACAAACATAACATCAGGACATATTTCCTCATCATTAGCAAAGAAATCACAAGGGACCATTCATCATGCAAGGTGGTTTACATTAGCAAGCAGAATTTTAGTTACAAATGTCAACTGAGGTTCCATGCCAAACCCTTCGAGATCTGGTGACATAACAATTAAGGTTTATGCATTAGATAAAATTTAGATAAAATCTCACCCAAAAGCAACTGTTGGAGCACCAAATTTCTGGTGTTTACTGTCATAGAGAACAAATATGCTGTCATTATGCAACGGGTCCTCAGAAACATCTACTTTGCGAATTCAGAGAACAAATTACTAGCCATGCTGGAGAACATACAAAGAGAGATCAGGGAGTTAGAATATTCAACGAGTAATTAAAGCAAGAACAAAGAATATTAATTCCAGAAATTTTGAACTACGTGAAACAATAAACTTTGATGCAGATAACTATTCCAATATGATCGACATAGAGCCACACCTTCTAAAGTATATCAGAAATGACGATCTTCAGAAACTGAAATTTGAACCCCTTTATAACATTTTCTTTTCATGTCACGGTCAGGGAGTAAAACGTGCTGTACATTTGGTAACGTAAGCATTGGAAGTTAGAAAGGGATATGAAAGTAGGCATCTTGAACGTAATTAGAGTCACGAAGAGCACTTCCTGAAATTTAGGCAGTTTTCTCTTGCGCTTAGCCCCGCCCATTTATGCGTAATAAGTACATCTGAGAAATGCTTACTGCAGGTGGGATCAAAGAGGGCATCTATATATATATATATATATATATATATATATATATATATATATATATATATATATATATATATATATATATATATATATATATATATATATATATATATATATATATATATATATATATATATATATATATATATATATATATATATATATAATTTTTTTTTTTTTTTTTTTTTTTTTTTTTTTACTTTGTAAATGTTTTATTTTTTAAAATAACTAGAAATGTGAGAATTGAAAAAGTTGAAAATAAATTCCAATTCCATGAAAATTGTCGATTCTTCCGATTCTCGATGCCGATCAATCGTCCCATCACTATATATATATATATATATATATATATATATATATATATATATATATATATATATATATATATATATATATATATATATATATATATATATATATATCCAAGTGTATTGCAAAATTGAAATTGCTATAGCCTAGTAAGAAATATATCAAAAGCAATGACGATTGTCAAGATTTAAGACTACACTTTAAAGGAAGACACTCTTTATTGATTTCATATTAAGTAACTATGAAGTGGCGATAAATAAACCCATGTTGTTGTTATAGAGAATAACGAGCTATACCATTTTCAAGACTGCAACCAGTAACCAGTAGGTATTAGCCATACGTTTGTGTATCGTTCCTAAAAGTTATAAGAAAACTGGTGATGTGAAAGATTTCCATAAATCTTTCAGGCCATGTCCTGTTTGGACACCACAGGCTGCCAAAGCTGTAATTGCAAGTATTGAGTCATATGGCCTTTTAATTTTTAACAAAAAATCATGTCACATGGAATTCAGATACATAAGAATTTCATATCTCGCATCATCAGAGAGGATTTAAGGTTAAGGGTTTACAGAAGACACTCCAGACATTTACTTATGGATGCTTAAAGAAAGGTATAAAGTCAAAACGCTTGTTGGCTGTGTACATGTATGATCCTCACCAAAAATTTCTCTATGGAGAAAAAATCTCTGCCACGGAAGAAAGTTTTAACCAAAAAAATTATGAAAAGTGTATGTTAGGTCATCAAAAAAAGCAGTAGAACTTGTGCCATGAGTTCAAAGAGGTCATTATCCGGCTTATGTGATAGTTTGGTGAGGACTGGTGTGATGTGGTGACAGACATCCATTTTGTGAAAAAGTTGTTTAAAATTTCAGTAGCCACGTACCGGCAGACCATTCTGGAAGGTGCGTTAAAACCACTAGATCAGATCCTCCTCCAAAATAAACCATGACCCTTTGAACAGAATTGAGCACCAACACATAAGAGCAAGGTTTACCCAGACTTGACTCAGGGAGACTGTTTCCCCATTTTCTTATGGTTGATGATACACCGTTTGGCAACCTCAAGCTATAATGGTGATTTTAGAGTGTATGGTCTGCTGAAGACTATTCTTAAATATTGGTTCTTTAAAGCGAACTTTAATGGGGTATTAAGGAATTTTCGATGAAAAGTGGTGCGTGCAGTAATAGACTTCTGGTTCATCAGATTTAAGGCTTGTGTTAAGCCTTAAATTTATGGAATCATAAATATCAATGTATTTAATAAAGGTCTTACGTTACTTACAGTGTAATTTATATTTTTAAATATGCAATTTGCACAATTTGGTTTGTGATTGAGAATTGTAAATTAATATATTTTTTTTTAACTTTTTTTTTTTTTTCATTAATAGTGATTGTAGATTATTTTATGAAGATATTAACACTGTTTATTTTTATTTCTTTGACATCACTAATTGTGTGTAACATGAATTTTAGCAGTAATATATATATATATATATATATATATATATATATATATATATATATATATATATATATATATATATATATATATATATATATATATATATATATATATATATATATATATATATATATATATATATATATATATATATATATATATATATATATATATATATATATATATATATATATATATTGGTATCTGTATTCTAAATATCGACTGATATTTTATGTTATAGTTATGTAAAATTTTTACATCCATAGACCTGGAGGTGAATTAAAAGCAGGGGAGGATGAAGTTAAGGGTTTAAAAAGACTGCTTACCGAAACTTTAGGTAGACAAGATGGTGTAAAGCAAGAGTGGATTATTGAGGATATTATTGGAAATTGGTGGAGACCTAATTTTGAACCTCCTCAGTACCCCTATATCCCTTCTCATATTACTAAACCCAAAGAACATAAAAAACTTTTCCTAGTTCAATTAGGAGAAAAAGGTAAGTTGTGTAGTTTAATTGTAGTTTTGGATTATATGTTCGTTATACGGCTTATATATTCTTTACATAATTTGCAGACAAGAAGGTTAGTATAACATATAGAGATTTATCTTTTATATCTTTCAGCATTGTTTGCTGTACCCAAAAATTATAAATTAGTTGCCGCTCCTTTATTCGAATTGTATGACAATTCACAAGGCTATGGGCCTATCATATCTTCGCTTCCACAGGCATTATGCAGGTCAGTTAATATTTACTCTATTTAAATAAGTGTAATAGAATCTCTGGCATTACCCTCATAATGTTTGAAGTAAATGGGAATTTAAAATATTTAATATAATTATTTTTTTCTTTCAAACCAATTTATTTATTATTTAAGTGATTGTTTTTTGGAACCATAAATATCAATGTATTTAATAAAGTTATTACGTTACTAACAGTGTAATTTAAATTTTTAAATAAGCAATTTGCGCAATTTGGTTTGTGATTGAGAATTTGTATAATATATATATATATATATATATATATATATATATATATATATATATATATATATATATATATATATATATATATATATATATATATATATATATATATATATATATATATATATATATATATTATTTTTTTTTTTTTTTTTTTTTTTTTTTTTTTCAATTTGACCTTTATTGTTTTTACATGTTTTTTTTTTTTTTTTCAGATTCAATTTCACCTACATGTAGGCATTTAATGGTACAAAGAAAATCATTTGGTTTACATATTTTAATGACAGTAAAAAAAAAATTAACTTATTATTATTATTATTATTATTATTATTATTATTATTATTATTATTATTATCCAGTCTCAATTCCATATTTTTTAATGTTCTCACTAATATAAATGTATTAAACATCATTGTAAGAATTTTCATCTCCTTGATTCTTGTATGTTGATATATATATATATATATATATATATATATATATATATATATATATATATATATATATATATATATATATATATATATATATATATATATATATATATATATATATATATATATATATATATATATATATATATATATATATATATATATATATATATATATATATATATATATATATATATATATATATATATATATATATATATAATACACAACAATATTTAATCATGTAATTGCCTGTGATACTTAGAAGTGCAAATTTATTGTATATTTTTTTACAAGACCCTTAGGTGTGGCTATATTATTAGTAGCCAAATATGATATTTTGATCTCAGGATATGTTTAGGAGGTCTTTATTGTCGTTTTTTAACCATTGATAATAATAGAATATATGTACATTGATAAAAGTTATAAAATTATCAATCTGTCTTTGGAGTTAGAATTTTTAGGTATTTCTGTTCAAGAAATGTAATTAGGGAAAATGTGAATAATGTTTTGAGCTTTATAAATTTGTCAGTATATATATATATATATATATATATATATATATATATATATATATATATATATATATATATATATATATATATATATATATATATATATATATATATATATATATATATATATATATATATATATATATATATATATATATTGTAAGGTGCTTTGCAAGTACTTGCTATCCTATCAACCTTCCTGTTTATTGAATGAATGATTTCATAGAATTCATGCACATTACTAAAACGAACGTTGTAATATAGAAGGATGATGTATAATCATGGACTAAATTACATTCGATTGTCATGTAAAGTAAATAGTTGTCCTAATTTTTCTTTGTTAAAGTAGTGCATATCTTTTACCTTTTGTCAAATTCTAAGCTATTGTGGCCAAAACATTTAATTTAAGTTTCCTCTAGCTTTTCTTTTGGCTAATGGTTATTTTCACATAGGTCACGCTGGTTCTTATTTTTTGATGTAACAAAATAAATAAGGTCTTTGGATTAGGACACAACAGCTTTCACATGTTTTACATTTTTAATCTAAAGTGAATACTATTAACGAGTGTATGTAATAATCTGCTTGGAAAATTGCATGAAGTAAGTGTTAAAGAAGTTTGCATTTTAGTCAGTTTGCAGACCGATGTTGATCAATCGACCCCACAATGTGTTTCATTTTCGAAAAGTTTCTTAGTTGAATATTACCTCATGGTCTTGACACGTTTTAGATTGTCAAGCATTATCATTAAATTATGTGCTAAAATGTCATTTAATATGTTGTAACAAATTTAATTGCAGTGATAGTATAACTTTATTATGAAAGGAATTCATTAACATTCTCATTGTATTTCGAAGTAATTCCTTTTTTAAAATTTCACCTTTGATTCATGCCTTATTATATCTTAAGGCTTGTTAAAAGATATTTCAAGGTTCCCTTACATTCCTTCTACATATTTAACTAATAGTTGTTCCAAACTACGTCTAATGATGTGATATTTTGAGTTTCTTTTAGTACTTGAAGGTTAAAAGATAATTGACTCCTTCATTGGTAAGTAGTCTTGAACTTAACTTCCTTAACGCATGACATTTATTTTCAGATTATTAGCATGCTTAATAATATATATATATATATATATATATATATATATATATATATATATATATATATATATATATATATATATATATATATATATATATATATATATATATATATATATATATATATATATATATATATATATATAATTTTTATCTTTCTATGTTACAAATTATATTTGTAGTTGGTAGCTGATGATTTCTGCTGCTGTATATACTAAAGTTTTGATATTCAAAACGGATTTAATGTTTGAATTTGACATTAGATAATTGTAGAGATTGTACAAAGATAATTATTCTTATAATGACAATTATTATTTCTAGTTTGCCAGAAAAGTTTATTTTTTTTATGTAGTTGTAGTAGCTCGATTATTTTCTATTGGTTTGTACCAAACTTTTCATTTTTATATATGCATGCCTATGTACATCTAAAAAAAAGGTTTTATACAAGGTCTTTTCAAAAATTTTAACCATGAAAAGATTTCATTAACATTTTGTTTGTTCGACTTAGATTTTATTACTGTTAGACATGTGTTTTCTTGCTTCATTACAGGTTTCATTAGATGAGTCTTTACTCTCTAAAAGAACTTTTACAGTTTTTCATAAGGATGTTTTAAGAAAGCATTCACTCTTCCGTGGAATACTGTATAGGAAATACATGGTTAATTATGGAGACTTCTCTTTCTTTAATTTTTCTCGAATACGATAGTAATTGGTTATAAAAGTTGTAAATTTGAAAATCTTATTTTTCTTTCTTAATGTGGAGTTGTTCACAGTATTTATTTTTCGAGTAATAGCAGTTATACACAGAGGCTAAACCGTTGCAGTTGCTATCGTTTTTTTTAAATGTAGGATATTTGCTACAGCCCAGATAATTTTGATTGGAGAAATGGTAGGCTATTTGGAACGTGAAACTCGCAAATTTCTGATTTACGATTACTATAATCATTCTTGAAAAGGAGTTTAACAAAGTGAAATACTAGATGGTAAAACGTTTAGTAAAGACATTCCACTTTGTTCAATTCCATCAAGTATTTATAGTAATCGTAAATCAGAAATTTGCATTTTAATTGTCATAACGTAACATGATGTATGAAACCCGAAGGGCACAAAGTCATTAGTGAATATCTGCAATTAAAATATGTTCTAATTCACTTCTTCAACAATTCTATTTAAATATGGTTTTATACTGTATAGATGGCCAACAGTAAGTACAAAAATCTCAGAAATAACATAATTGTAGTCTTTGTGGGTAAGTTAGGTATATAAGCAACTACACACCATTCTGAAATATTTGTGAACCACCACAGACCAACTTATACTTTATAAGTAGTCAAAAATCAATAAAGTACTTTTATAAGTTAAAGAAAACTCATCTACAATGTTTAGGGTCTCCTTAAAGAGGTGTACAACTATAATATATGAATAAACTCGTAGAAGTTGAACACTTTAGGGTACAGAAGTAATTAAATTGAAAGACAAAATTTTAATTTGTATTTAAAGATTTTACTTTCGTTGACAAACGACCGTGTTAAACATATTTCCATTTAATTAAAAGTGTTAATATTTTTATTGAAAATACTCTGTAATTAAAATGTATTTTTTTAATTACATTAAATCTATTTTTTTTTAAATTTGCAGTATTTTAAAAAAATTAAATTTTTCTAGATGCCCAATCATGTTAAATTAATTTATTTTCAAATGTTAGTACACTGTAGTAAGCTTTGAACAGATGGCGATTTTGAGTTTGAAATCTAGATTAGTTGTTATTTGTAATAAAAACAATTTTATTACTCGTGTACGTACTATTATATATATATATATATATATATATATATATATATATATATATATATATATATATATATATATATATATATATATATATATATATATATATATATATATATATATATATATATATATATATATATATATATTTTTTTTTTTTTTTTTTTTTTTTTTTTTATATTTTTATCATTTTATTTCATTATTTTTATCATCATTTAACCTGACCTCAGTAAAATTGAGAATATTAGTTGATATAAATTTGTACCTTTAAATCTGCTTGTAAGAGTTTGCTATTATGAACTGATTACTGTATTCTAGCTTCAGTTTTGTACTTCTTGAATGTTTAGGGCTTATTTGTGTTCATCATTAGAGTCAAACTTTCGAACAAGGGTCGCCAAATCAAAGTGGCAATTCCACTAGCATGATGGGGCCGACTACTACTGCTACATCCAGCAGGGATTTTATATTTGCTAGGACAACACCCAGTGCTAAAGCGTGACAGATTAAACACACTTTTAGGAAATTGTCCTTTCATTGCTATTTCAATCGACATTGAGGTAACGCTACTACGAATTGGACATACCTGTAAAGTGTAGCTTCTTGTGACAGTAGGATTTCCCAGTCTGTCAGTCTTTTCCGTTCCCACCACGTTCTTCTTTCACTTCATCATATCTTGATAGGATACATTGCTTTAACAGTCATAGGTTCTACAATCTACAGAAATCCCCTTGTTTTAGTTATTATTTGTATTAATTCTACGGGAAATAAATTAGACATTTAAAATATAATCTTCCTTTTGAACTAGGTAGGGGCCGTCTCTGATGCTGGCTAACCTAGTATCACGTTTTTATGACTAAAATAATGATCCAATAAATTACTTTTTTTCCTTAATAAAAGATGAGGCACTTAGCAGGAAATATTTTGCTTCAGTATGACAAGTCGGAAGTTCACCACCTTTCATCCAATCAGAGTATACATTAAGGGTACCAGCTCGGGTTGAGGAACAAATGGACGCTTCCTCCTCTTCATGCCAGCTACGTAAACTAAGGATTTTTTTCAATTAGACTAGTATCATGGTAAAGACTGCAACTGGGACAAAAGTTTTTGATTATGCTATAGATTGAAGTTCCCCTAATTTTTTTCTTTCTTCTTCTGTTGTGCTTTGGTTCGAACCACCAAAATATTAGAGAAAAATTCGAACCAAAGGATAAAATAAGACAAACCTGAAATGTCCTGATATGCAACATTTGAGAGAGCTCGTCAAAGTAAGTGGGATTTTTTTTTTTTTTTTTTTTTTTTTGGGTGTGTGTGGAATTCCTGAAAAATGAGCATAGCATTCTGTGGTCAGAATTGGATATAGAAAGAAGATTGGGTGGAAGACTTATTGCACAAGCTCTCCTCAGATGAGGAAGTATGTGACGAATTCTGTACCTGAATAAATGAGTGCAAAACTTTCGTTCCAGATCGTAGATTTATAAATGGAATAAATTAAAAATATGGCAAACAAATTTTTTATTTGTTCAAATCTGTAAAGGTATTCTAAGATAGATATGTCTTGAAACTTCAAAACCTCATTTCCAAATGATGTCCAGTTTGAATTCAATGAACGAGCAAACAGTTCCAAACATCTCCAAGTGTCATCAACATTTAGTGTGTGAAAAAGCAGTTCTGAAAATAAAAATGTCAAAAGGTGAGTCAAAAGATATAATGTATTGTTTCTATCCTAACAGGGTGAATAATCTTTTGAGATTCATAATTCTTCATTCAAAAAATTTTCAAAATTAACATATTTATTTATATGAATGAAATTCTATAATACAAAAATATAACTTTAATAAAATGAGAAATGCTTTTAATAAAAAAAATCTTAATTCTTTGATTTCCCATACGGCAACTAGTAAGGGCTCCAAAGTAGCAGTCACTCTACCCATGTTCTAGCCAACTGATACTTCTATTTCATATTATTAAATGAAAGTAGAAAAGTCGTTAAGTAGGTGACAATAATTCATTTCGAAGGTTAAAAAACTGATTTTCCTTCTGAAACTGCTACTAGTTTAAAAAAAAAAAAAAAAAGTTCTCGTTTAATACATACAAGTTTGACTATAATACAGTTGCTGTGATGTGGGTGCCAGGAAACGACGGCGTTCCAGGAACTTAGGAGGACGATCACCTTGACATGAAAGGGTCAGAGACCAATTTAATAGGTCCAGAACCCTTCTGTGGACTTTATAAAGGTCACGTTAGAAAAATGATGATAAAATGGGAGCATCAATCCATGACCAGTTACTGGTGGAACCTCCCTGGTCTTAAACAGGCTAAAAAAAATTTAATCGAGCTCCAAGAGGGCACAAATGAAATAATTCATCTGAAGAGATGCGATATAAGAATTCTAACTAGCCATGGTCCAGTCAAATACTATTTGAAGAAATTGGTAAACAGAAAATGACACTTGCCTCCTATGACTTGCATCAGTAGAAAAGGCGGAACATTATTCTGTGTCTGGGAAAAGCTATAGTGGAGCCTGATGACATCAAAAAATCATCTCTCGGATTAAGGAACAATTTTGGGATTCCTTCGTGACCTCAAATTGAACTTGGAGATACCTTAAAACAAAGGGGAAAGTCACAATAGACTTCTATAGGTCGCAGTGACAAGAGGCCTTGTAGCCATGATGCCCCACCCCAACTTAATTTTAATAAATACAAGTTCGTTCCATAAAAAATTTAAACAAGGTTTGGTAATAAGAAGAAAAAAAATCTACCTAGATTTATATATTTTTGTAGTAACTAAATAGTTTTGTGCACTTTTTTTATATAACAAAAGAAAGTGAATTTTATCAAGACATTTCCAATTTAATGAGTGGCTTCCATGTTTCCCATTTAAATGGATATACTACATGTAGAAAAGTTCGAATACGGACAGTTAATAGAACATTTTTAAAATGTGAGAGATAAATCATATCAGAAATTGTTACAATTACAAAATAAAATGGATAAAAAAAAAATTCAACATATAATAGAAAATTTTATACTATGATTATTGTTATATTAAAAAAAAGAGATCAATTTAAATGATCAAAATATGAAAAAGAAACAAGTTGAGATATCAATGCATGTGAAAAGTGTTGATAAAATTATAAAAGTTTGCAGGTATGAGGGTATTTTTTGAGAGTATGTACAGGTGACGTCACAGTAAACAAGGTGGCAGCTATTCTGGGTTGGAAAACCAACAGGACAACACCTAGTCATAACGAGAAAAGTTAAATCAAACAGTAAATTCAACTTCCGAAAAAAAACAAAAATGGCGTCACTACGAAAATGAAAGAATTCTGAAAGTATGTAAGCTAGACGATCGTGAAATAGTATGGTATGTAGGGCAGGAAAAAAACATGTCTTGTAACCAACAGTGAATCACAACCCAAGAAGACATTAAGAACGACGGATAGAAGAACATACGAGCCGCAGAACGGACAAACATGGGAGGGGGGGGGTAGGGGGAGTCGTCCCTTGACAAAGTGTTAAGGTGTTAAATTAGTATGGATCGATCACCTCTCTTCGGCGACACAGCCTGTAAGAGGGAGTTTAACCTCTCACGAGGGGTTTGAAGTTACATAATTTGGCAGTTCTGAGGTATGATTTCATTTAATAATTATTAAAATATTTGCTTTTTGGCAACGTTACCGCAACACCCCAAATGGCGAAATTAATGATAAAATCTACTGGTTACAACTATTGCAACAGATCACTTACAAAATTCTTAGTAATAACAGATCACCAGGACATCGGTAAAACGAAGTTAATAAACGCCAAAATCTTACATAATTCATGCAGTAACGACGTCAAGTTGACAAACGAGGGTTAAGGTCATGGAGGGACTGACTTATGGAGCAATATACATGCTCCTCTCCATTAAGTTTTTTCCCATCCAGCTCATGTTAAAAGAAAAGGAAAATAAACTCTAGAACATAACTAGATCTCTTACAAGTAGATACATTTGGAATGGCAACCTTTAATAACGTAAATTAGCTTTTCTAAAATTACCATAACAGGGTAATTTGTCAGAATAAATGGTGCTAACTTAATACAATATCCCGTTGTGTGAAAAAAATCTAAATATCAGGAAAACGATTCAAAAGGGTAGTAAAAACAAGAAGCTTGTTTAATTAAACATAGATTAAAAAGCAAAGATGAAATAATAAGCCAGATCCTAGGACTTTCGCGTAAATGTTTTTATTTACATTCAACAATTATAGTTACATTTAAATAACACAAGAAAATTAAAAGCCTTTGACATTTGTTGAATCTTCGCCTTTAAGACTGAACTCACAATAAGAAGCCTGCCTAGAAACAGATGACAAAAATAAATAAATTAAAAAAAAAAAATGAAAATCCTGAAGTCAAGCAACGTCCGTTTCTTCCCAAGCCGAAGCTGGCGCCAATTTTATCTACCATAAAAGGCTTGGATGAGCCTTTGAATGAGGAATTCGATATCAGTACCTCGAACTTGCCAGACTATAAACGAAACTCTCTACGATAAGAGTTGCCTAACGTCAAAGGTGAGTGCATGATATTCGAAAAACTATTCGTGGTTGTAATACTTTATAGACAGAATTAATTATTAATAACTTTTAACCAAAATTAATATTAAAAATTAACACCAACATACAAATACCAATTAAATCTAGTTTAGGTAAGCAAAAAATTTAGCATAAAAACTATGCGAAAGATATATACAAACAAAATTTTCCTTATTTCAATATATAAAACAATTTTGCAAAATCACATTACAACCCTGAAAAAAATCCCAAATTAAACCTAAATTTTCCCTACCTTGATAGTAACGCGATCTATAAACCAAATCGTTTTTATTCTATAAATACCATAAAAAAAACGAACCTTTAAGTGGAGGTTTGTGCGAATGTATGGAACATGGTGTACTGCAAAACAAAAGTTCTTTTAAATCGGAGGATATGTTTCTCTTTGAATTTCTTCTTTGAGTAAGCAAAAGTTTTTCATAAGGCAATTTACCGTTCGGAGAAGTGTCTAAGCCAATCACTGGATTTCCAGCTTTAGTTACCTGTTAAAACACAAAATCGATCTTTAAAATCTGTAATATTTCCAAAAATAAGTTATGAAAAATTATGTAACTTAAATAAAGACCAAACAAACACGTCATCTGAGTACATAACTAGGTTACCGCCTATAGCTAGTTTCAAATTAATACCTAGAATACTGAGAAAACCAATATTTCATAAAAGAAAATTAAAGCAATCTGATAAACAAATATTTAATATTTTTTTTTAAATTAAAATTATAAAAGCTAACACAATAAAGTGTAATGGAGGAGAAAACAATTTCAAAAAACAAGAATACGTAACAAAATATTAAAAGAATTTTAAATATTCTATTTGCTTGCAATAAGTATCAATTTGCTCAACCACGAAAAACTAAACTTCAGCAAATCATATTTTCCATTATGATCTCATGATCCTTGGTGTAACACGTTGCTTTTACAGTATTTGTCACAAGGGTGCTGGCTTCTGGAATCATTACCGTTGTTTTCGAACTCGAGAAATTCACGCTATTTATATTTCATCCAGGAATCGAGCCAAATCTATTATTTGAAGCACTTAAAAGTTTTCCACATATAAAATGCAATACTCATTCTGGTTCCCCTTATTTAACTTTTTCTAAAACCAGCTAAAAAAAAAAAAAAGTAATCTCTCTTTGCTTCCTTCTCAATCCCTTTTCGTTTCTCCCTAATGCTTCACAATGTCTTACTTTCTGATTAAGTTGAACTGAACTCTTCACTCATATTTGATACTCAAAATCCACTTTAGAGAAGCCATTCCAGATGCTTAATTTATATAGGAGTGGGGTCGTCCCTATATTCACTACGCTTTACATATATGCAGAGCTCCACTCCGTACAATTCTTCCTTGAAAGAGGGTATTTTTTTTTCTATCATCACTCCAACTCTCACTGACTCTTCTATCATTTTCCGATCGTTGAGCTATTACATCATTCACCTTGTACTGTTGCTAATACAAGTAACTACATTTTTAGACTTTCTAATTGCATACCTCCATTAAGGAGAGTTCGTACAACTTGCCTATTTACACAGTCTCATCCTTCTCGATTCAGTTAAATACCCTTACTTGACCACTAATCTTATTCCTTTAGATATTCTACTAGTACAATCTGAAACACTCTTACTAGTACAATCTGAAACACTCTATCTTAAATATTTCCCACTTTATTCAATTTACACACACACACACTTCAACAAGTCGACCGAATATAAATCACATCTGACATTCTCCAACAATAATGTAAGTAGCGTAGGAATCTACTCCTTTCATCAAAGGGTGACATTAAAAAAATAAAAGCAAATATCTATCCTTAATGAACCCTTTAATTATCAAAATGTTTTAAGATTATTTCTAACAATTAAAAAACTCACTTTCAACCAATACCAAGTAGTAACCAACTCTAAATCCCAAGTCTTCAACATACGCAATAAATCTTCCATTATACTTGTACTGTTTGTTACCCAAAATAATACTAAAGAATCATCTGTCAATACTGAAGCAAGAGGAATCTTTAACACTTCTTCAACAGACATCATACTGTAACTATATATATATATATATATATATATATATATATATATATATATATATATATATATATATATATATATATATATATATATATATATATATATATATATATATATATATATATATATATATATATATATATATATATATATATATATATATATATATAGTGATGTATCGGATGCCAAATTTTTAATATCCGCGGATGCGAATGTTATTTCTTCACATCCGCATATGCGGATGCGGATTTTTAATGTTCCACATACACGGATGAGGATGATTATTATATATATATATATATATATATATATATATATATAATATATATATATATATATATATATATATATATATATTATATATATATATATATATATATATATATATATATATATATATATATATATATTAGTGATGGCATCCGCATCCGCATCCGCATGCGAGGACGCGGAGCATCCGCACAAAAATCAACATCCGCATCCGCATTTTAAAATTAAACATCCGCATCCGCATCCGCACTTTCAAAAATTCAACATCCGCATCCGCACTTTCAAAAATTCAACATCCGCATCCGCACTTTTCCAAAATTCGACATCCGCATCCGCATCCGCAAATTAGAAAATATGACATCCGATCCATCATAATATATATATATATAATATATATAATAATATATATATATATTATATATATATATATATTTGATTTGTTTGTGTTTTTTTTTCTGTTTTATTTAGTTCTAAATGTGTGGTTTCGTTTTAATTTTTTTATAGTGCTCAGTGTTTTAATTCTTTTTTAAGTGTTTTTAATTAATTATATTTTTATTGACAGTGTAGTTCGACATATGCAAGATAAGTATGATTTTTAACCTAAGTAAAATTTTACCGTTTTAAATTTAATATATATTTTCTCCGTTCTAATAATTAAATTTCATTAACATAAATTTACCTCATGATCTGTTTACAGGTTTAATATTATAATTATATAGTTTCATAATTATTTTAACGTTTTAATATTTGTTTTTAACATAAGTATTATTTCGGTTTTTATTTTGTTTTGTTTGTCTGACCGTTTGCTCGTGTGATTGTGTGTGTTTGTGTTTTTAACGTTTTAATATTTGTTTTTAACAAAAGCATTTTCAGTTTTTGTTTTGTTTGTCTCTTCGTTAGTCTGTCTATTTGCTCGTGTGATTGTTTGTGTTTGTCAGTTTGCTAGATTGGCTGTTTGTTTGTCTGTTTTGAACGCAAGTGTTTGTGAAGAATGGCTGGTGTGCGCAGACGTGGGATTCTCTGTACACTTCACCAACATCCGTGGCTTACGCTCTAACTTAGTTTCTGTGGAATACCATCTCTCTAATTCTCATCCTAACCTTTTACTCTTGTCTGAGACCCAGATATCAAAGAATTCCTCTCCTAACTTTTTTAATATATCTAACTATAACTTATTTCATAATTTCCGTTCTAAAGGGTGGAGTTTGTGCCTATGTTAACACCAACACTCCGGTAACACGTCTTGTGAATCTTGAATCTCCTAACTTCGATGTTCTGTGGCTTAAAATCTTTCTTCCTACCACTTCAATAATCTTGTGCTTCTGCTACTGTTCTCCTAATAGAACAGATTTTTCTACCTTTTTTGCAATACCTAACTACTTCTCACGAGACTGTTATTCTTCTCATTCCAAATGCTGAGGTCCTCTATTTAGGGATTTCAACGTACACAACACTGAAGTGGTTGGGTTCCTCTCATACTGATTCAGGGAGGGAGGAGGCCGAATCATTCAGCATTCTTCAACGATCTGGAGCAACTGATTATTAAAGAACCAACACACATTCCAGATCGTCCTAACCAATTCTTGAACACTCTTGATTTATGCTTCACACTAGTCCTTCTCTCTATAAATATGCTATCTTCCCTCCTATTGGTAACTCTGACCACAATCTAATTTGCTCTTAATTTTCATGCTTTCTCTCCAACTGCTCCACCATGCCCTAAACGTATCTTCTGGCACTTTGATCGGGCTGACTGGGGGGCTTTGCGTTGCTTCTTGCTAACTATTCATTGGAGTGACTTGCTTTGTCTCTGGAGACGCTTCGGTCTCTGCCGAAAGGTAGGGGCCGTAATCGTTGATGGGATAAGCAGGTTCATTCCTTCTTCAACTAAATCTTTTTCTCCTCAAAATCCATGGTTCGATCGGCTTGTTCTCGTGCCATTCAGGCTAGAGACATTGCGTATCGACAGTGGAAAAATTCTCCTTCTCCTATCACTCTTAGCTAATTTTCATTCAGATCGGAATCGTTGCAGGGATGTTCTTCGACGAGCAAAAGTACTTTCACCAAACGAAGTGCGCTGACCTCCTACTCACTGAAAAATTTCTGGCCTCTTGTCAAAAATATCTCTAACAAATTCTGTAAATCTGCCTTTCCTCCTCTTATTCGCTCTGATGGTTCTGTTGCTAATACTCCTTCTGAAAAGGCTAATCTCTTCGGCCTCCTTTTCTCCTCTAATTCCACCCTGCACGATTCTGGCATCCCTCCTCCTACTTCTTCTCCTCTCAGGTGTCCCATGCCTTTGCCTGTGATTTCATTTGACCAGGTGCATGGGCTTCTGAAGTCTATGAACGTTAGGAAGGCAAGTGGCCCGGATGGCATTCCTCCCTCGTGTTCTGAGGGAGTGTGCTTCCGAGTTGGCTCCGTCCCTCGTTCAACTTTACTCTCTATGCTTCAATACTAATACTTTTCCTCTATGCTGGAAGCGCGCGTTGGTTCAGCCGATCCCGAAAAAAGGTAGCCGTTCTGACCCTTCCTAACTATCGCTATAGCTCTCACTTGTGTTCTATCTAAAGATTTTTGAAACTCTTCTTAACTCTCATTTCCTTAGATCATTTGGAATCTCATTCCCTTCTTTCTGATCACCAGTATGGCTTTCGTCGTTCGAGGTCTACTGGTGACATACTTTCCTATCTCACTGATCTATGGTCTTCTGCCCTTAGGGACCATGGGGAGACTTGTGTGGTGGCGCTTGACATATCTAAGGCTTTTGACCGGGTATGGCATGCGTCACTGCTCTCCAAGCTCCCCTCCTTTGGGTTTCCTCCTTCTCTTTGCTTACTCTTGTCTAGTTTTCTTCTCAGATCGTTCCATTTCGGCAGTTGTAGATGGAGCGACCTCTTCCTCCTTTTCTGTCAATAGTGGTGTTCCTCAGGGTTCTGTTTTGTCTCCAACTCTTATTCTTACTTTTCATTAACGATCTTCTCAGCTGTTCATCTAACTCTATACATTCATATGCCGATGACTCAACCCTCCATTCTTCTACTCATTTCAAATCTGCTCCTTCCTTTGCATCTAGAGTTGCTTCTCGTCTTCATCTTTCCGATTCCATTCTTGCAGATCTGGATGGAATTTCCCAGTGGGGTCGTCTCAACCTTGTGAAATTCAACTCTTTAAAAACTCAACTTCTAGAAATCTCCTCTCTCAAAAACACCTCCTAACTTTTCTATTTCTTTCGATGGCTCTCCCGTCTCACCTGTAAATAACATTAACATTCTTGGTCTTAACATAAACAACAAACTGTCTTGGAAACCACATATCACAATGGTTGCTAAAGCGGCCTCTAAGAAGCTGGGAGTTCTGTTCAGGTTGCGAGAATTTTTTTCTTCTGAGCAGTTACTCCAAATATATAAGGGTCTTATTCGCCCTTGTATGGAGTATTGTTCTCACATCTGGGGTGGCTCAGTTTCACCCGTCTTTGGATAGGGTTGAGTCAAAGCTAAAGACTTATAAACTGTCCCCTACTTTCTAACTCTCTTGATTCTTTATCTTTGCGACGTGATGTTGGTGCCTTGTCACTTTTCTATAGGTACTACAGTGGCAAATGCTCGAGGGAACTATCCACCCGTGTACCTCCACCTTTACGGCGTCCTCGCAGCACAAGGGGTGTAATGTCCGCGCATCAATTTTGCGTGGACATAGGCAACTCCAGGCTTGTCCGCTGTGGTGCCTCTTTCTTTCCTGCCACCTCTGTCTTGTGGAACTCTCTTCCATCTTCTGTATTTCCCTCCGCATTTAATCTCAATTTCTTTAAAGCCCGCGTCTGCGCCCACCTGAGAAATTTGCGTTAGGTGGTACTGTAAGGGGTGATTTTTATTTTCTGGATTTTGTACTCTATTTACCTTCATTTTTATTCTTTTAACACCCCCTCCTTGAATAGGGCTTTGCCCGTGAGTGGTGGTGATGTGTAAAAAAAATATATATATATATATATATATATATATATATATATATATATATATATATATATATATTATATATATATATATATATATATATATATATATATAATATATGCGAATTGTAGATCAAGAGTGAGGGTGAAGAGAGAACTATCGGATTGGTTTAGCATAGGAGTGGGATTGAGACAGGGGTGTGTAATATCTCCATGTTATTTAATCTATTGATGAATGGTTTACTTAGAAAAATGGAGAGAGAAGGGAAGAGTATTACGTTGAGAAATATGGAGGGTGAATGTGAAGTGAATGTTTTACTTTTTGCAGATAATGCGGCATGTGTTGGTGGCAGAATCTGGAGAAAAGATGAGAATACTTGTGAGAGAGTTTGAAGGGAAATGTGCAAACAAGAGATTGAAATTCAATCCAGCGAAGATTAAAGTTATGAGGATTGGAGGTGGGGATGAGGAAATGTGGAGGGAGGAATTGGTTTGTAGAAGTGTGAGAATGGAAACTTGAGGAGGTGAATGAATTCAAATATCTAGTAATGTTGGGTGGAAGGTAAGGGTGGGACGGAAAAAGGAATAAAGAACAGAGTGGTAGAAGGAATGAAAGTATTGGGGGGCCTAAGAAAAGTATGAAAAATTTCGAAGAAATAAAGATAAGAATGTTTGAATGTATGTGTTCACCTTCTGTATTGTATGTGTGTGAAACATAGACGATAAGTGCTCGGTCGAGAAAAAGTTTCAATGTCTTTGAGATGAAAGATTTGAGAAGGATATATAAATTGAGAAGGATTGATAGGATTAGAAATGAAAGAATAAGGAGAGATGTGTAAATAGAAGAAGGGTGTAATTGATAGAGAGGAGGAGGATGTGCTAAAATGGTTTGGACATATGTGAAGAATGAAAATGAAAGAGAACAGAATGGTTGGCAAGGTACGTAGATCCGATGTAGATAGGGGAAGGGTAGGGGAGGGGAAGGCCGAAGTGGAGATGGATGGATGGAGTGAGAGTGATTTTGATGGAAGGAATTTGAATTTAGACGAGGGTAGAAGATTTGTGGAGACAGAGATGGAGGGAGGTGGTGAAAGCGTTGAAAGGTAAGAATAGTTATGTTTGTAAGGGAATTGTGGCGGGCACCACCTCACGAAAGTGGGAAAGGTGATAGTGAATATATATATATATATATATATATATATATATATATATATATATATATATATATATATATATATTATATATATATATATATATATATATATATATATATATATATATATATATATATATATATATTACATCCGCATCCGCATCCTCATCAAAATTAACATCTGCATCCGCATCCTCATCAAAATTAACATCCGCATCCGCATCCGCATCACTTTTGAAAATTCAACATCCGCATATACATCCGCTTCGCATCCGCATCCGCAAAATGGAAAAATATGACATCCGATCCATCATATATATATATATATATATATATATATATATATATATATATATATATATATATATATATATTATATATATATATATATATATATATATAATATATATATATATAGGTTCAAATAAATATATAATATATATATATATATATATATATATATATATATATATATATATATATATATATATATATATATAATATATATATATATATATATATTATATATATATATATACTGTTCTTTCTAAACAAGCTTCTAAGAGGTTAGGTGTTCTGAGGCGCCTTCAGTATTTCTTCACTCCACCCCAGTTGCTTGGTCTGTATAGGGGTGTTGTTCGCCCTGTATGGAGTATGCTTCGCACATCTGGGGTGGTTCCACACATACAGCTCTCCTAGAGAAAGTGGAGTCTAGGGCATTTCGTCTCATCAACTCTCCTGCTCTTACTAACTCTCTCTCCAATCTCTTTCTGCCCGTCGAATTGTTGAGTCACTCTCTCTATACTATCGCTATTACAATGGACACTGCTCTTGTGAACTCTCTCGTCGCATACCTCCTCCACTGAGAAGGGTTCGTGCGACTCGACTTTCTACACAGTCTCATCCTTTCTCTGTCCAACTCTCTGACCCTAGACTCAACCGCTATGCTCTGTCCTACATGTACTCTACCGGTAAAGTCTGGAACACACTCCCTTCTTCTATTTTTCCAACTTCCTATGACTTACACACCTTCAAACGTCGTGTATCAGGTCACGTTGGCCTTTAATTTGACCATTCTTCCGTTTTTCCCCCCAACTCTGGTGGAATTGTAGTAGGCCTCTGGCCTTTGCCCACCAGAGGTGATATAAAAATATATATATATATATATATATATATATATATATATATATATATATATATATATATATATATATATATATATATATATATATATATATATATATATATATATAAATAATAAACCAGCCACGTGGTAATTTACATAATAACCTATAAACCTGCGATTTCCAAGGATAGAACTTTGACCTCCTAACCCTACGCCCAAGTGTGGTCGGAGGATTCCTTAAGGAGCTGTTTACCTAGGCGATACGTCAGGAGCAGTTCCGACGGATTCCTTTTTGTACCATCAGTGGTGTAGTGGTTAGCATGATTGTCTACCATCTAAGAGGCCCGAGTTCGAATCCTCACCAGCAGTTGATAAAAATTATACAAAATTGAATTCCACGGTTTATTAAAGTGGCAATTTACATAATATATATATATATATATATATATATATATATATATATATATATATATATATATATATATATATATATATATATATATATATATATATATATATATATATATATATATATATATATATATATATATATATCACTGATCGTACGGGATTGAAAATTATTCGGGATCGCGATTAAGATTTTTTCGGGATCAGGATCGGGATTGGGATTTTGAATTTTTTATTAATGTATTGGCTTCGGTTGTACACGGTCACTATATATTTATAATAGTGGCAAGCCTAGATCCACACGATTGGAATCGCCTGATAGCGATGAAGCTGCAGGATTTCTTTTATTTATTATTATGTAACGGCTTATATATATATATATATATTATATATATATATATATATATATATATATATATATATATATATATATATATATATATATATATATATATATATATATATATATATATATATATATATATATATATATATATATATATATATATATATATATATATTCACCCATTACACAGAAAGACAAAAAGCTAATTTGAAGAAGGCAAATAATTTACTATTTGAAATTTGAATAAAATACAATAAAGTATATCCTAAACTTACATTATACACTCCTACTGATCAAAAATAACAAAGTAATTAATAAGGAATTTCGAAACAGTAGAAGTGTAGAACAAAACCACCAAACATTACAACTATTGAAACTGGTAAACTGACACAGATTTTTCGTTTTGTCTGATCCTTAGCCGAAACGCTGTCATCATTTCTCATCCACTGATGCCAGATCTAGAAGATGAAAAGAGGCTTTGCTGTTTCACGCGTGTGCTGGTGCTTGGCAATTATTTTTACCGACAATAAAATCAGAAATTCTGGTTGCTGGTTGCACTTATCATTGGAATTTTATGAATATTCTTTGAAATATTTTAGCCAAATTACAAAATTCTTTCGCCATAAAATAAACGGGATATCGGGATCAAAATACCGAGATTTTTCGGGATCCCGATCTTTCGGTATTAAAATTTTCCCATTGGGATCGAGATTAAAAATATCGGGATCTCGTACGATCACGTTAATTATTTAATAAAAATATATTTTATTATAAATTATTAATTTTTATATATAAAATATATATATATACTCTTCTTTCTCTTCATATTCTTTCTCTCTCTTCTCTATCTTATCTGATTCTTCTATCTTTTCTTTCCCTTCTGGTTTCACCTCCACTCACGACAACAGCCAAATTATATATATATATATATATATATATATATATATATATATATATATATATATATATATATATATATATATATATATATATATATATATATATATATATATATATCTTTCGGGATTAAAAATTATCACATCGGGATCGAGATTAAAATATCGGTATCCCGTACGATCACGATATATATATATATATATATATATATATATATATATATATATATATATATATATATATATATATATATATATATATATATATATATATATATATATATATATATATATATATATATATATATTTATTATTTAGAGTTTATAGACCCATTAAAAATTAATATGATTCAAAATGAAATAATAAGCAAATTTAAAAATTTTCCTTTTCCTCCAATTCTGTAGTCATGCTTTCTTTTCCTTACAATTTGATATTAAATACTTAATTTACGAAATAAAGAACAAAGTAAATAATTGGTAATTAGTTAGTTTACCTGTCAATTTTACCTTTTAGTTTCTTTCTTCTTCTTACGTGTTTATTGATCCAAGGAGGATCCAAAAGAACGAGATCAAATTTTTCATCATTAAAATGTGACATGAGATCAAAAACATTTCCATTTACATATCGTGACTTTGGTGGAATTACATACGTATGACCATTTGTCTGAAAGAGACGAGTTTCTTCTGACTCATTTGACCCTTTGAAAGATGATAAATAGAGGTCTGAATCAATCAATGATAAAAACCTTTAAAAAATCAGAAATTATTATTATTATTATTATTATTATTATTATTATTATTATTATTATGAATTATATTTATTTTTTAAAAAATTATTATTATTAGGAAAGGTTGAAAGGTTGGCCACTTATGTACTATATGCCAAGACCATACCCAATTAATATGCCTGGTCATTAAACTGTATAGTTCCTAAAATATAGTTGTTATGTAAATTAAGGATTAAAAGAGTCAAAAGTTTTGTACAGAAGCAGTTTAGGTAAATTTTTCTTTTTTAAATTTTATGAATTTCGTATATTGTTAAAAACCCGAGTCCTTTAAAACCTATTGGGCTCGTTAAAATTAGTGTATATATATATATATATATATATATATATATATATATATATATATATATATATATATATATATATATATATATATATATATATATATATATATATATATATATATATATATATATATATATATATATATAGCTGTTGCTGTTTATATGAATAATTTGCCCTTTTTCTGTGAATATATAGATAGGAAATACGCATTCGGAGGTTTAAAATTAGTTAGATTAGCTAGGCAAGTTTCATTTCAAAACTGACATGGTTCGATTGTACTAATAAACGTATTAAAAACAATATTATAAATAAGTATAACCACAAGGAAATTTCTAAAATATTTTACCAAAAATTTGCATACACAAATTTTGATACAAGGAAAATGTTATTGTAACTACTCAAATTGCGAGCTTCCAACTCGGGACCCTACTCCAAACTAAAATGTGTAACTCTAATGCTTCAACTTCATAACACTAAGAATTTGGCTCTTAAATTGTCTAGATCAAACTATAATTCCATATCATCGAAAAACCTATTCATAAGTAATCATAAGTGTAGAGCTAAAAAAAGTGAATTTATCATTCTGGTTCAGCCTCCAGCTTTCGGAAACTTCCAGTTCCTTTTCCAGTCCTGAATTTGTTTCCAGTTGCATTATGATATTTTACTACATGCAATTTTTAGTTTTTTGAGAATTTCAAATATAATAAATGTGTTTATGGAATAAATCAGAAGTCATGAATACGCAATAAGGTATTTCGGTACAAACAAAAACCCATAATTATTAGTTTAAATTCAACCTTAGACGATTCCACAGATGTTCCAACTTCTTCAGCCCCCTTCAACTCATTTATGGTTTAAATTAGAATTTTTTCAAAAGACGCCATTTATGCTCTCTCTGAGCATATAATACTAAGAAGGTGTACGGTCCTGATGGTATTCCTCTAAAATTTGAGCTTCCGAGCTTGCACTCTGCCTTGGTAAACTATTTCACCTCCGTCTTTCTACTTCAGTCTTCCCTTCTTGTTGGAAACATGCGCTCATTCAGCCTGTGCCAACTATCGTCCCATTTCTTTGACCTCAGTTTTTTCTAAAGTTTTAAAATCTAAATTTGACAAGAAAATTTGGAAACATCTCAATTCTTTCAATCTTATCTCTGATCGCCAGTATGGCTTTCGTAAGAAATGCTCTACTGGTGATTTTTCCCTCCTCTCTGACTCTTGGTCCATCGCTCTTCGGAATTTCGATGAATCTTTCGCTGACGCGCTCGACATATCGAAAGCGTTCGATAAAGTCTGGCACAAAGCTATGATTTCTAAACTTCAATCTTTCCATATCCATCCTTCTCTCTAGATTTCCTTTCCGGTCGTTCTATAGCAGCTGTTTTAGACTGCCACCTTTAAATCGTTCCTCCTTTAAATCTATTAATAGTGGTGTTCCTCAAGGATCTGTCCTTAAAACTTTTCTAATTTTCTGATATGACCTTCTCTCTATTATTTCATCTCCTTTCCACTCCTATGCTGATGACTCCACCCTTCATTACTGCTTTTAGTTTGAAAGATGTTCCTCCCAACAGCAGTTAATAGACGCTAGAACTCTGGCCTTGGAGAAACTAACCTCTAATTTTTCACGTATTTCAAATTGGAGCAGAGAAAATACGGTTGTTTTCAATGCCTCAAACACTCCTCCCTCTATCTCTCTTCTCGACACAATCTTCCAAATAACTATATCTTCTTCAAAAACCTACAACTCGAACCTTCATTTGTTCTTAATATTCTCAGTCTTTCTTTTTCTTGTGATCTTTCTTGGAAAGATCACATAACTTCCCTTTCTAAATAAGCTTCTAAGAGGTTCTGAAGCGCTATCAGAATTTCTTCATGCCACCCCAGTTGCTTGCTCTCTATAGGGGTGTTGTCGCCCCTGCATGGAGTACGCCTCTCACATCTGGGATGATTCCACTCATACAACTCTTCTTGAGAAGGTGGAGTCTAGGGCTTTTCATCTCATCAACTCTCCTGCTCTCACTAACTCTCTCCAGTCTCTTTCTGCCCGTCTAATTGTTACGTCACTCTCTCTATACTATCACTATTACAACGGATACAGCTCTTATGAACTCTCTCGTCGCATACCTCCTCCATTGAGAAGAGGTCGTGCGGCACGCCTCTCTACACATTGTCATCCTTTCTCTGTTCAATTCCCTGATCCCAGATTTAACCGCTATGCTCAATCTTACATGTACTTTACTGGCAAAGTATGGAATACACTCCTTTTATCTGTTTTTCTAACTTCTTTTGACTTGCACACTTTCAAACCCCGTGAATCTGGACATGTCGGACTTTAATGACCAAGATTTGCTTTTCCAACTCTGATGGAAATTGGCCTTTGCCCACTGCAGGAGATATAAAAAAAATTTTGTTTTTGTTTTTCAAGTTCATTAAATTTAACAGGTAAACTATTTTTTTCTCTGAAATTCATTTTGAGTAAAAAAAGAGTCAATAAGACCAACTTTTTTATTATAAATCGTCAAAGTAATAAAAAAAAAACAAAAAAAAAACATGAAGCTTATATTTTTTACCCTGCTTCCAAAGCTACTCAAAGCCTCGCAAGTACCAGCACTACAAACGCATCCCTACGTAAATTATATCGGGATTATGAAAGTCTCAATGATATTTAAAGGAAATACCGATTGAAAAGACAAAATGGAAACAAAAGTTATTTGTCAAGAACAGATAACAAATAAATAAAGTTACTTACAACTCTTTGGCTCTTCTTGAGAGAATATTATTAAGAGAAATATCATCTAGAGTTGGAAAAAATTCAAAATGATTCATGTATGAAGTTGAATTTTGAATTTCTAAAAACTTTTTCTTAACACAATCAATCCCGATTTTATTTTGTGAGACAGCAGATGTATTTTTCTTACCTGTAAAGTGGTGAAGATAAATATGGCCATAACACTAAAAACTTAATAAATCATACCCCTAAAACATAAATGTTACATTCGCTCGTTGTAGTTATTATTAAAAGCTACAATTCTTATTAAATGAAGTTTCTGTGTACAAATCTGGCGAAAAAAATTTAAGTATATATATATATATATATATATATATATATATATATATATATATATATATATATATATATATATATATATATATATATATATATATATATATATATATATATATATATATATATATATATATATATATATATATATATATATATATATATATATATATATATATATATATATATATATATATATATATATATGGAGGGTTCAGAGTTAAAGTGAACAAGTCCATATTTTGCCCATTTTCCACTAACACTGCTATGGTAGAGTAAGCTATATATTCTGTGTAATAGTGAATCAAGTCCTTAGTTCAATATTACTGTTAATCAAGTTCATGTTAATTAATTAAGTTCAATGTTAATTAATAGCAGCAATTTTGAGATGTTTTCTCAGAAATGAATTTTAAAGACTTGGTTCATTTTAACTCTGAATCAACCAAACAATCAACCAAACAATCAACCAAACCAACCAACCAACCAAAAAAATAAAATAAAATAAAATAAAATAAAATAAAAAAAAAAAAAAAAAAAAAAAAAAAAAAAAAAACAACCAATCAACCAAAAAATAACCAACCACCACCACTACCGCACAATATATATATATATATATATATATATATATATATATATATATATATATATATATATATATATATATATATATATATATATATATATATATATATATATATATATATAGTTCGCCACAACTCACGGGCAGAGCCCTTTTCAAGTAGGGGCATATACAAAAGAAAATCCACCCAGACTCGAACTTAACACACATCCCTCAGGTAGGCACAGACGGAAGCCTTCAAGAGAACAAGATTAAATACAAGAGGAAAAATAGAAGACGGTAGAGAGTTTCACAGAACAGAGGTGGCTGGAAAGGAGGTACCACAACGAGCAAGCTTGGGGTTTCCAACATTTGTGCGAAAGCATGGCACTCCTTGTGCAACGAGTCCGTCGCAGAGATAGAGGGTCAAGAGAGTTTGAAAGTAGGGGACAGTTTATTAATCTTTTAGCTTTAGACTCAACCTTATCCAGAAGAGTGAAGGAGTCGGAGCTCCCCCAAATGTTAGAACAAAACTCCATACAAGGGCGAATAAGACCCTTATATAATTGGAGGAACTACTCAGAAGAAGAAAAAAAACTTGCAACCTGAATAGTATTTCCAGTTTCTTAGAGGCCGCCTTAACAACCAATGTGATATGTGGTTTCCAAGACAAGTTTATTGTTTATGTTTAGACCAAGAATGTTAATGTTATTTACAGGTGAGACGGGAGAGCCATCGAAGAGGATAGGAAAATTGGGAGGTGTTTTTGAGAGGGAAATGTGAAGAAGTTGAATTTTTAAAAAGTTGAATTTCACATGGTTGCTATAACCCCACAGGGAAATCCCATCCAGATCGACAAGAATGGAATATGATAATTGCAGACGAGAAGTAACTCTAGAAGCAAACCAGGGAGCAGATTTGAAATGAGTTGAAGAATAGAGTCGAGTCATCAGCATAAGAGTGAACAGAGTTAGAAGTACAGTTGAGGAGATCGTTAATGAAAAGTATGAATAATGTTGGAGATAAAACAAAACCCTGAGAAACACCACAGTTGACAGAAAAAGAGGAAGAGGTCACTCCATCTACAAGTGCCAATATGGAACAATGAGAGAAAACTAGACAAGAGTTAGCAAAGAGGATGAGTGGTGACCGACCGGGGCTGGAATTTTGCCGGGAGCGGGGTCTCCCAAATTTGGCCGGGGCTGGGGTTGTCTAAAATTTGAAAATAGGTCACAGCACTGGAATTTTAGGTTAAGAAAATTATATATAAATTTAATTGTGGTTTATTTAATTGTAAGGAAAGAGTAGAATAGCCAACATTCACTTAAATTAATGATTATATGCATTTTTCAGAAGAAAAAAATCAGAAAATTACAGATTTTGTATAATAAAAGTTTAGAAAAAAGTATAAAAATTAAAAAAAAAAAAATGTCTGATTCACAATAGTGATTCAGCAGATTTACCTAGGTAAGACCCTAAGGTAAAGTTTGAAAAAATGTAAGATATAAAATTATTAATATAACCTGTATTTATACATATTTTATGTTATTGTTATGTATCAAACTTGTATCATTTAGCTACATTATTTCAAAATTTTTATTTTGTTTATACTTTCAGTCAAAATGGCTAAAAGATCAGCTTCAGCAGTACGGGAGTACTTAACTATGTTTCAGGATATGTTCGAAATAGCTAAATATAACATCTGCAGTCAGGAAATTAGAAGAGGACCTCCTGCCAGGCTGGTGGCTCAAGTAAAAATTTTCAACCAAATCTTTATGGGGGCATCTAAACTCAAAACACAAAGATGAACATTCACTAGCAGAAGAGGAGCAGTCAAAAGAAACAGAAAAGAAAATAAAAGACCCTTAAATAATTGGAATAATTGTTTAGAGGAAAAAAAAATCCCACAATCTGTACAGAACTCCCAGCTTTTTAGACACCACCTTAGCAACCTTTGTGATATGATGTTTTTAAGATTGTCTATGCTTGAACCAAGAATATTTATGTTGTTCACAGGTGAGACGAGAGAGCCGTCGAAGGAGATAGGAAAGTTGGAAGGTGTTTTTGAGAGAGAGATGTGAAGAAGTTGAGTTTTCAAAGAGCTGAATTTCACCAGTTCCATTCATATCTGCAAGATTAGAATCGGAGAGTTCAAGTTGAGAAGCAAGTCTAGATGCAAAAGATCGAGCAGGTTTGAAATGCGTAGAAGAATGGAGATTTGAGTCGTTGGAATAAGAATAAACATAGTTAGAATAGGAGAAGCTGGGAAGGTCATTGATGAAAAGTATGAATAAAGTAGGAGATAGAACAGAACTCTGAGGAACACTACAATTACCTTTACCTCGGTTACCATCTTAATATGTTACTAATGGACTAAATTAGGGATTAAAATAAAAATAAATTATTTAAGAAAACAAACCAAATGGTATGAAGGAAATGACCTGAAAATAAATGGAAAAGCAGTTTTGTGAATTTCAAAAAAACACTTTTAGTGAAAAGCAACAAATCAATGTTTAGGAAACAAAATTGGCGGGAAGCGACGAGGCAAAATATTATGTAAAATTAATCAAAAATTACATAATTAATAAAATAAGTAATGAAATAAATGAACAATTAAGAATAACAAGTTGATCTATGCTATACAAAAAAAAAAGTTAACTGTCCTAATTTGAGCAAATTCGGATTTGTAGTTACAGAGATATAGAAAATAAGCCAAAAAAATGTAATTAGCGGTTAATTAGTAATTAATTAATTAAAAATTTGGAAAATCAAGAAACGCAGTTTCATGGTATTCGAAATTCTACAGTCAAAGTGAATATTCAAAAAAAATGTAAGCTAACTGGAATGCTATTTTAAAAAATCTGGTATCGGTATCGATCATTTTTAGCCAATACCAATACTTACCGATACCGATACTTCACTCCTTTCCTAGATATATATATATATATATATATATATATATATATATATATATATATATATATATATATATATATATATATATATATATATATATATATATATATATATATATATATATATATATATTAATATCTCCTCTGGTGCGCAAAGGCCAGAGGCCTACCAATATCCACCAGAGTTCGGAAACTGTCAGATCCGGTCTCTAATAGCAGACGTGACTCGATGCACGGCGTTTAAAAGTGTGCAAGTCAAAGAAAGTTGGGAAAACAAAAAAAGGGAGTGTGTTCCAAACTTTACCAGTAGAGTACATGCAAGATTGAGCATAGCGGTTAAGTCTGGGGTCGGAGAGTTGGACAGAAAAACGATGAAACTGTGTAAAAAGTCGTGTAGCATGGGCCCATCTCAATGGAGGAGGTATGCGACGTGAGAGTTCAGAAGAGCAGTGTCTGTTGTAATAGCCATAGTATAGAGATAGTGACGCAACAATTCGGCGGGCAGAAAGAGATTGGAGAGAGTTAGTAAGAGCAGGAGAGTTGATGAGACGAAAAGCCCTAGACTCCACCTTCTCCAGGAGAGCTGTATTAGTGAACCACCCCAGGTGTGAAGCATGTTCCATTCATGGGCGAACAACTCCCCTATACAGAGCAAGGAACTAGGGTGGCGTTAAAAAAAAAAAAAATATCTAACCTCTTAGAAGCTTGTTTAAAAAGAAGTAATGTGATCTTTCCAAGAAAGATCATGAGAAAAAGAAACACCGAGAATAATGAGGACCGATGGTCTGAGTTGAGTATTTTCGAAGATGTCATAGCTGTGTGATAGATTGTGTTGAGTAGAAAGATGGAGGAATTGAGTTTTTGAGGCATTAAAAAAAAACGACTTTGTTTTCTCTGCCCCAATTTGAAATACGAGAAAGATCAGAGGTCAGTTGTTCCAAGGCCATCCTTCTTGAATCTATCAACTGCTGTTGATACTTTCAAATTGAAAGGAGCAATGAAGGAGTGTATGGGAGACGAAGTAATAGAGAGAAGGTCATTGATGAAAATTAGAAAAAGAGTTGGGGATAGAAGATACCCTTGAGGAACATCATTTTCAGATTTATGGGAAGAATGGTG
Source organism: Armadillidium nasatum (assembly GCA_009176605.1). Classification (NCBI taxonomy): domain Eukaryota; kingdom Metazoa; phylum Arthropoda; class Malacostraca; order Isopoda; family Armadillidiidae; genus Armadillidium; species Armadillidium nasatum. Next base: position 12,557 of record SEYY01014981.1, on the reverse strand, counting down.
GCCGTCTACAACAGCTGCTATAGAACGACCGGAAAGGAAATTAGAGAGAAGATCACAGAGAGAAGAATAGGTTCCGAAAGAGGGAAGTTTGAAAATCAAAGCTTTGTGCCAGATTCTATCGAAGGCTTTCGATATGTCAAGCGCCACAGTGAAAGACTCACCGAAACCCCAAAGAGCGGAGGACCAAGAGCTAGAAAGTAGGGAAAGATCTCCTGTAGAACGCTCTTTACCAAAGTCATACTGGCGATCAGAGATAAGATTAGAAGTATTAAGGTATTTCCAAATCATCCTTTGAATTTGATTCGAAAGCTTTAGAAAAAACGGAGGTCAAAGAAACAGGACGATAGTTAGAGGGTTGAGAGGGGTCCCCATTCTTCAGCACAGGATGAGTAAGCCAACGTTTCCAGCAAGGGAAGGTCGAAGTGGAAGGGCAGACGAAATAGTTTACCAAAGCGGGGTGCAAGCTCAGAAGCAAAAAGTTTTGAGAACCTCAGGAGGAATACCATCAGGACCATACGCCTATTTATATATATATATATATATATATATATATATATATATATATATATATATATATATATATATATATATATATATATATATATATATATATATATATATATATATATATATATATATATATATATACCTTTTTTACCTTCTCACCCCCTGACCACCCCATGTTGAGGCGGCCACACTTCGCTAATGAAGCTTCCTGCCGCAGTCGGTCTCGTCCAGAGATCCTTCAAAGAAGTGATGCCCCAGAAGAGTTTGGGGCGAGAGTTGGAAGGACAGCGTAATAGAAAGTGTTTCACGGTCTCCGGGGCCATTCCGCATCTAGTACAGGTGGGAGATGCTGCCTGGTTTATTTTGAATTCGTGTTTGTAATGTTGTAAGGTTTGGGTGGTGCCCGCATCTCAATCTTGCAAGTGAGGTTTGTAAGTGTCTTGGGAGGTTGTTGAAGTCGGGGTTTATTTCGGGGGTCTGTTAAGGATGTTGTTTGGAGGTCTGTTGATCATGTATGAATGTGTTAGTTGAGTGTGTATATGTTTGGTTGTTGTGGTATTGGGGGGAGGGGGGATGTGATTTAGGATCTGTTTGTAAAAGGCGCCGGTGGACGATGGAGGCTGTGTTAGTCTTTGTGGGGTAGGTTGGAGGAGAGTATAGTGACATGGGTGTGTGGGTAGGCGTGTTTTTGCGTAAAATTGGGTGCCTATCATTTCGAGGTGATTCCTTATGGGTAGTATCTTGGTTTCGTTGTGTAGGTGTTGTTGAGGGGTTGTGCGTGTGCAGCCGGTGATGGTGCGAAGGGCTTTATTTTGCGTTATTTGGAGTGTCGTTAAGTTTTGGTTGGAGAGCAGAGGGTGCCAGACAGGGGAGGCGTAGTTAATGGTGGGGCGTATAAATTGTTTGTAGATTGCAATTGAGGTTTGTATGTTGTGTATGTCTGTGTTGGCAACTGTTTTGAGGATGTTGAGTTTTCTGTTTGCGGCTGAGGTGGTATTTTGAATGTGCTTGGAGAACGTGAGGCGAGTGTCAAATGTTAGGCCAAGGAATCTTTGGGTTTTGTTGAAGGGGTATGGGGGTGTTGTTTAGTAGGACTTGTGGGTGGGTGTTGGATATGTGTTTGTCTGTTGTTATGAGGGTTATGGAGGATTTGTTTGGGATGCTGTCATCCTGTTTTCGACTAGCCAAGTTTGGAGTTGAGTTAGGTAGTCTTGAGTGAGTGATGTTGCGGTGGTGAGGTCTTTGTGAGTGGTGGCTATAGTTATGTCGTCGGCGTATGAGGTGATGTGGGTGAAAGTTGTTTGTGGTTGTGGGAGGTCTGCTGTGTAAAGGTTAAATAGAGTGGGGGAGAGTATGGCTCCTTGGGGAACTCCGTTCTTTATGTTGATGGTACTGATATTATTATATATATATATATATATATATATATATATATATATATATATATATATATATATATATATATATATATATATATATATATATATATATATATATATATATATATATATATATATATATATATATATCCTGTGAAGAAAAAAAAAAAAAAAAAAAAACAATTTCATGTTTGTAATGTAAATAAATGTAATGCATAATCTACATTTATTCAACATGATAACCAAAGGTATTCAGTGCTGTTACAAAGAATAAAGTTGAAAAAACAAATTAAATTGGAATTCAGTATACAAAGACATACGCAAGAAGGGAATTTTGTTCTCATAATTAAAAAAATTATTTTACTGCATATCCAGGTAGACAGCCGGATACTGAAGAGAAGGCCCGATACCCCGGAAAATCTGATCACAACAGGATATCTGGCCCATCTGTAGTCATATATTTACTATCCTCCCAATTTTTATAAAAATTTCAGAGACAGACTTCTACTCATTACATTCTTCTATACCCATTCATTTGACCTCTTGGAACTCTATGTCCAATTTTGAATAACAAGCACAATGACATGAATAATGACAGAAATTTCAACCATTTTAACCTGGAAAAAAAAAAATTATAAATAGATCTCTCTATTCTTGCCTATTATCTTTAGAGGAAGTAAAAAGTCAAAACTTTTAAATAGTACACTTAATAGAATTGGTTTTTCAGGAGAAAGTGCCACTCAAAGTCGGACATTCAATTTGGGACCAGACATTTAATAGCTAGTTATACAAAAAAAAAAAAAAAAATGCTTAAGTCGAAATTCTGTAACTAACCCAATTAAATCTATTCAAACAAAATTATAAAAATTGAGTTAATAAAAAAAAAAGGGAGGAAATTTTCAATTTCAACTAATTCACTGAAGTATAACAATGAACCTTTTCTTTAAATTAATTAGTATCTATTACAATTATTATTTTTTTCAGCATATTTTCAAAATAGAGCACATTCTCTAATCTCCCTATTTTCCTGAAATGCTCACCCTTGGTGATTTCAATGCTCACCAACACCAATGTCTTCCCTCTAATTCTCAAGACAGAGCTTTTGAACTTGCCCACAATTACTCCATCCAGAATAACCTTGCTGATGATGAAGCTCCCTACCTGTATCCCTCATCATCTGGAAATGAACTCAATATATACCTTTTCTTAAATTCACCTTATTCTGATAAACTATTTCCACCTCTATGTTCCCAATCACCTTTTTATCTCTGTATCCTGTTCCACCTCTTCAAGTTACCTGCAGGAAAACCTCATCAGTAAGCAAAAGTTTTTAGCACTTTGGCGCTGCTAACTGATTGGGCTAACAGTTGTACTGTTTTGATTTCCCTATGGAATTATGATTACTTCAATGAGAGTGGTCCTTCAGAAGTGTGCAGGTGACTTTTTATGGAGTAGAGAGGTACATTCCATATTCTTTCCCTTCAACTAAAATTAATAAACGTTGATTTAATTCTGCTTGTTTTCTAATTATTCACGGGCTATCACTCCTCCTACTACTACTTCCCCATTTACCCACTTTAAATGAGCTTGAAGGCACCCAAGTTAAGAGCTACAATAGCAAGGCTTTAAAAAAATCTTTTAATTTAATATTAAAAACTTTTCTTCTTCCTTTGCAAAAATTAGATTTAAAAAATTTAATTTGAAGAATTCTAAAGATATTTTAATTTCTTATTTTGACACCAAACTTATTATATAATAATAGCTAAATCATTTTTATAATTACTTTACCAAAAACTTGAAATCTGTAATTGAAATGTCAAATCAAGATCAAACCAGTTCTTTGGACTGAAGTTTGAAGAATGATCATTCAATTTAATTGGAAGTTTGAGTGCAGATAAACTATTGCAGATTGTCTTCAATAAACCTTCAGAAAAAATTTCAACCACTATTCACTTTATCAAGTACTTGACGAAACAAGGGGGAGGAATCATTGGGTAAGATGATGAAAATGGTCCACAACCTTGTCTTTGTCATTTAAAGTAAATTCACATACAACTGAATATGTAAAATAATATACTGAAACTGACACTATAGAATAAAAGTTTTAATTGATAGGTATTCCTGTTTTGAGGAGTTTTCATTTTTGTATATGAATTTATGATTCTCCATTAGTACCACCAGGATTTGAATTATTATCCTTGTCTTCAAACTTGACGAGAAGATAAGTGGATTCTCTATTTAAATTTCTTGCAAAGATACACAAATTTGCACTCAATCCATATTAAATATACATTAACTACATATTAAGTAATTGAGAATCCGAATGAAGCTAAACACTCTGCAAATAAGCGAGGAAATAAACATGCAAGATTATGGTGAATGTTATAGCTAGTGTTGCAAACTGTAGGTATGAGATTTATTCCTGGTCTGTATCTTTGTGGCCCAAATATTAAAAAATAAAATAAAATAGTCTCACACAAACCAGTTATTGGAATTTGCATGAAAAATAGTTGTCTATTCCACACCCTTGTATAAAATACTAAAATTATATTACAAAACATTTAATACTATAATTAATTAAAGTGTAACAAACTTACCCTTTTGGCTGAAATAGTCCTCATAAAATTCTTTAATAAGTTTACTTGAAATAGTTATGTTGGCATTATTAAGCTTGTAATGCAGTTTCTTTGCTTCTCCATCCTGAAAATATAATGAACTTCAAGATAATTGAGAATACTGTAATAAGAGGAATTTAAAAAATGTAAAACTTAAATACTTAAATAGATTGTTGAAATCGTGCATAACTAAAAAAAAAAACTAGTATACTAGCTTCAAAAGGTCTGATGTGTTTGTTATGTATATTGTATATATATATATATATATATATATATATATATATATATATATATATATATATATATATATATATATATATATATATATATATATATATATATATATATATATAGGGACCGACCAGGGTTGGAATTTGGCCGGGGCCGGGGTCACCCAAATTTGGCCAGGGTTTCCTAAAATTTGTAAAGAGGTCAAAAGCACTGAAATTTTAGGTTAAGAAAATTAGATATAAGGTTTATTTAATTGTAAGGAAGGAGTAGAATAGCCAACATTCACTTAAATTAATGATTATATGCATTTTCTCTAAAAAAAAAATAAGAAAATTACAGTTTTGTATATTTAAAGTTTAAAAAAAGTACAAAAATTAAAAAAAAAAATTATTCTAATTCATAATAGTGATTTAACATGTTTACCTTGGTAAGACCCAAAGGTAAAGTTTGAAAAAATGTAAGATATAAAATTATCAATTTAACCTGTATTTATACATATCATTGTTATTTTATTGCTATGTATCAAACTTGTATCATTTAGCTGCATTATTTAAAAATTATTATTTTGTTTATACTTTCAGTCAATATGGCTAAAAGATCAGCTTTACAATCATACTTTACAATGTTTCAGGATAGGCTCGAAATAGCTAAATGTAACATCTGCGGTCAGAAAATTAGGAGAACCTCCGGGTGCTACAAGTAAAAAAAATTTCAACCAAATCTTTTTGGAGTATCTAAAATCAAAACACAAAGATGAACATTCACTAGCAGAAAAGGAGCGGTCAAAAGAAACAGAAAAGAAAAAAATCTTAATTTTCTTATATTTTGTTTGAAATTTTTTTTTATTATTTGACTGATTGAGCTGAAATTTTCAAAGTATGTGAATTTTTTCACGAAGTTCTGAGTTGATTTCGAGCATTTTTTCGAGTCTATAACAGTTTGAAACGTATTTGGACCCAAAGTTGAAAAAAAATGAATAACTGGGTCAAACCACTGGTCCACATGAGCTGAAAATTTAACTGAATACCTTTGCCCCAATTTCTTGCATTGGTGGGAATAGATTTTTGATATCACGTCTAGAAAAAAAAAAAAAAAAAAAAAAAAAAAAAAAAAAAAAAAAAAAAAAAAAAAAAAATTATTTAAAAAAAAAACGCTACCTACAAATTTTTTATTTATATTTTTGAATATTGTTTAGAAGAGGAACAGGGTAACAATTTTTATTTAGTGCATTTTTAAATGCCCTTTAATTTGAAGCGAGATATAACCTCTCAAACTTTGGGAATTTTTGAAATTTGGCCAAAAATGGACCTTTTTGAAGGCTATATCTCAAAACCAACGAATCTCATTGAATAAAGTACATAGAGGAATTTGTAGCCCCACCCCTCCTCTATACACACCAAAAATAGGAAATGTTATAGTTGTATTTTTTTAAAAAAGATTTTGTCTGAAAAGGTGGATTTTTTTAGTTAAAAAAAATTTTTTTTTCTATAGTTGGTCAGTTTTTGGCTTATAACATTTTTTCTATAACTCTGGGAACAAAAGTCTATTAGAGGCTTTTGTAGCCCATATAATTTTGAATAAATAGTCCAACTTTCAGCTCATTACTAAAAAGTGGTTTGGCACCGCCATTCTATTGAAAAAGGGTAAAATTTCCACAAAAAAAATAAAATAAAAAACTTTTAAACATAATAGACTCGGAAAAACGCTAGAAATGGACTTTTCTTACCGGTAAAAAATCTATATACACTGAAAGTTTCAGCAGAATCGGCTGAAAATTAAAAAAAAAAAAAAAAAAAAAAATTGAATAATTTGCCATTTTAACCCCGGCCGGCAACCCCGGTTTTCCCTGATTTTTAGTCGGGGTTGGCCGGGGCCGGGGCCCCGGTCAGTTCATATATATATTATATATATATATATATATATAATATATATATTTTTTTTTTTTTTTTTTTTTTTTACCTTCTTCAACATAAACCAGAAAACATCTCCCACTTGTACCAGATGCGGTGAGGCACCGGAGACCGAGTCACACTTTCTATTACACTGCCCTTCCAATTCTCAAACCAGAATCTCCTGGGACATCACTACCTTGAATGATCTCTGGACGAGGCTGACTGCGGTGGGCGGCTTCATCAGCGAAGTGTGGCCACCTCAGCGTGGGGTGCTCAGGGGGTGAGAAGAGAAGGTGTATATATATATATATATATATATATATATATATATATATATATAATATATATATATATATATATATATATATATATATATATATATATATATATATATATATAATATATATATATATATATATATATACTGTAACATGGGGTAAAACTAACCACCCTAAAAAGTAAATTTTAATCAAATTTTTTTTATGAAACTATTTATATTCTACATTTTGAATTTTTTTTGGTAGAATAGTCTTTGCATTTTTTCAATGTTTTGTATAAAAGTAGTTTAATAAATAACTACAATAACTCAAAAAATTTTCCCTATTTGAGTAGGCTTTTTTGACAAAATTCAAAAAATTTTCTAAGGTCTGTCCCCCCCAAAAATATATTGAGCATATAAAAATCGGACTTAAAGGAGTTGAAGAATAAAACTACAAAATATTTAACTTTACTGTTTAGAAAATTTTAATGTTGTTCAAAGATGGGGTAAAACCATAGTATAAGTAATACTTATACTATGGTAAAACTAACCAGAAATTATTTAACAGATCTACACAAAATTTTCAGAGGCTGTACAGTTGGGTGAAATACACATTTTTATTTTGTATAATTTTTTATGTACCCTATCATACTGAAAAACCTCTAATATATTTTTATACCCAACTATTTTGTTGCTGTGCATGGGAAAATTTTATAAAAATTTTTTTTTAAATTTCCTGCATGCAGTACCAAAATTTTCCCTATGCACAGCAACAAAATGAATACAAAAAAAAAAACTTTCAGAGATTGTGCAGTTGGGCTCATTAGACATTTTTTTATTTAGAAAATATTTTTGTATACCCAATTATTTTGGTGCTGTGAATGGAAATTTTTTTTTTAAAAATTCCATGTACAACAACAAATCATTTGGTATAAAAAAGTTGTTCTAAATAGAAAATGTGTAACTCAATCAACTATACACCCTCTGAAAATTTTGTGAACTTTGGATGGCTAAAAAAAAAAGTTATGTTCAAATATTCTTTTTTGGACAAAAAAAAAAGAATTTTCTAATGAGTATTCATGGGCATGTAATTTTGTTTTGAGAACCAGACATAAAAAATTCAATTACAACAAAATGAATATCGATAATTCAAAAATCTACAGGTCAATTATTAAGTCATTTTGACAAGGAAATGTGGTGGAAATTTTGCCTGAAATTTCCTCCCATTCATGTCTTAAATTTTTTTTTAATATTTCAGTCAAAATTTTTTATTTTTTATCCTTAAAATTTTGTTTTAAGATATTCTGTAATATATTACCCATTTATATTAATAAAAGGCACTACAGAATAACCATTTTTAGATAATATTGAGTGGTTAGTTTTATCCCGTTTCATTTTTTCATCACCCATAATTTATAAATTTATTAAAAAATATCTTCATATTTCCATATATTTTTTTATATGAAAGTTTTCAGGATGGTTCATATTTCTCAAAACGTTATACATAGTTATATCATATAATCCTGATTTTTTGCACATTCTGAAATAAATTTTTGAAAATTTGGTTAGTTTCACCCCATTTTACTGGGTATATATTATATAATATATATATATATATATATATATATATATATAATATATATATATATATATATATATATATATATATATATATATATATATATATATATATATATATATATAATATATATATATATATATATATATATATATATATATATATATATATATATATATATATATATATATATATATATATATATATATATATATATATATATATATATATATATATATATATATATATATATATATATATATATATATATATATATATATATATATATATATATATATATATATATATATATATATATATATATATATATATATATATATATATATATATATATATATATATATATATATATATAGGCACCTTCATAATTTTTTCATGTCACCCCAGTTGCTTGGTCTCAATAGGGGTGTTATTTGCCCCTGCATGGAGTATGCCTCACATATCTGCGGTGGTTCCACTCATTTAGCTCTCCTTGAAAAGGTAGAGTCTAGAGCTTTTCATCTTAACTCTTCCTCTCAAACTAATTCTCTACAGTTTCCACAAGTCAAACTGTTGCCTCACTCTCGCTATCCTATCACTATTACAATAGACATTGCTATTCTCAATTCTCAATCACATATCTCTCCTCCATTGAGAAGGGCTCATGCAACACATTTTTCTACAGTCTCATCCTTTCTCTGACCACAGACTTAACAGCTATGTTCAAACTTACATGGACTCTACTAGTAAAGTCTGAATACACTCCCTTTATCTGTTTTCCCACTTCCTTTGACTTGCAAATTTTTAAATACCATGTATCTGGACATGTGAGCCTTTAACTTGACCAGGTTTCCAGAATTTCCCCTAACTCTGGTAGATGTTTTGCAGGCCTCTAGCCTTTTCCCACAATATATATATATATATATATATATATATATATATATATATATATATATATATATATATATATATTATCACATATTTTGAATAAAATCACCAACTGTGTTGTTCCCTGTCAATACTGAATGGAGGAAAAAAAAATTTTTCTTAAATAAAAACTTTAGTTTAAAAGTGCTTACCATAAGAAAAGGTGTTCGAACATCAAATAGAAACCACATAACAGTAAAATAAAAATTCTTATTATGCTTAAACTGTGATTCAAATAATTTAGAAATGTAAGTATATGAATCTATGTAAAACAGATAAAAATCATTATGACTAAATTTTAAAATCATTTTGAATACCTGAAAAGAGGAAAGCTAGCTTTTATATATATATATATATATATATATATATATATATATATATATATATATATATATATATATTATATATATTATATATATAATATAAGAAATAAAAAAATTGAAAAATAAAATTAAAAAATGAAAAGAGAAAAATAAAAATAAAATAAAAAAAAAATTTTTTTTAAAAAAATAAAAAAAAAATAAATAACATTACTTTATTATTAAATTAAAAGAAATACATGTTACGTATGCATGAAAGAAAAATAATATCAACAAAAGGTATAGAATGACAATTGTTTATTGTAGCTAATTATTTGAACACAAGGTAATGCAGCTTCTTCCACATATATTCATATAACCATCAGGTTTAAAATAACAAACTATTACATTTTAACTGGTTTATGTTGGAACCTGTACGTGCTGCTTGAAATATAAGGTTAAATTTTGAATCGATGAATCTGGCAACTTTAATGATATGTATAAGAAAAAAAAAATATCAACAAAGATATTTAAGGCATATGAATAAACTATAATTTGGTTAGAATCTATGATAAAGTATTGTCTTAGCATTTATTGTGTGTCCAAGGCAATCAAAACGCGCGAACAGACTGAGAGAATTGCAATGTCTCGTGGCTTCACACATGTCAAGGAAAATCTCACAAAAGAAACGCCAAAGGAAAATTCCGTTTTCTTAATTCATCCAGGAAAGAACCTAGGGGGAGCTCCACTTCCATCATACAAAACCAAGAAGTTACAGCTTCCAAAACAAGGAAGCTCCAGCTTCCTTCCTGTCAGGCAGTCAGGAACAGAGGGGGGCTCTGAACCACTCAAAACATGGAAGCTCCGTCTTCCATTCAATCAGTTAGGACCAGAGGATAAAAAAAAAAAAAATCGGGAACCCTGTATACGCTACGAAGCCCCCATTTAGGGTTGGACTCTCGTCCATCGCTTATATAAACCATCCCCCTGTCTTTTAACATTCCCTTAGATGTCAAAAAAGAAAGTATGAACTCACAGCAAAACACATATGCAGCAAAACAATGTGAGGTTGTACAGATTGTCAGATTTAGCTACTCTTCGATAGAATCCGGCATTCTGCCTATATATATATATATATATATATATATATATATATATATATATATATATATATATATATATATTATATATATATATATATATATATATATATTATATATATATATATATATATAATAATAATAATAATAATAATAAAAAATTGGTCTCTAGTATCCCGCTCGATAATCCTAATCTGAATGAACACATGTGATATTATGAAACTGATCCGAAAATTAAAGAAATTTCATATCCTTCAAAATACCCTAAGGTTAAAAAGGGCGGAGCGAACTCAAGGTCACGCGACCTTTCTCAAACTTGTAAAGAAAGGAGATAAAATTATCAAAATAGTTCAAGAAAGAAGTTTTAAAAATTCGGGGATGCTGGCTACGCCAACAAACCCCTAATAAAGGGGTGTCCCTCCCCCATTCAGCGCACAAACCCTCACCCTAACTTTTAACAATTCCCGAGGGGTCTGAAAAGAGTATGAACGCCCAGCAAATCATCTCACAAAACATAGACTTTAACTATGTCACAAAACAACGTGAAGTCGGACAGGTTGCCAGATTTAGCTACCTTTTGACAGAATCCGGCATCTGTCGAAAGTACATAATATACTACTCACGTCTATCAAAGCATAATCATCCTATGAGACAAGAACTTCTGAACTATTATGTTTATGAATATTACCTGGTTCGTCCTTATGCTCTTCCTTGTATGAGGAGATTGAAGAACTTATGTAGAGATCTTAAATTGCCAATGGAAGACATAGCTACTGTTCCATTGACATATTCATATAAATGGAATAATTCAAAATTTAATTATGATTTTAGTCACTTTCCCAAGCAGGGTACAGCACATATTGTATATAAAAGAAGATTCGCTGAGATATTACATTACTCTAAAGATGAAAATTACAATCTTTGCTTGATAGATGGATCAAAGGATGAAGATAATACTGGATGTGCTTTTTTGTATAACGAAAGTTTTTATCAATTCAAGTTGCCATACTACAGCTCAGTTTTTACTGCAGAGTCATATGAAATATATAGAAGTTTAATCAATTTTAAAGCCAAACCACATACCAAACTTGCTATATTTACAGATTCTCTCTCTCTGCAATGAGAGCTATGGAAGGAAACATCACATTTTTTAATTTATAAAATACGGATGTTAATTATAGAATTGCATGATAGATTGATAGAGTTTTTTTGAATTCCTGGACATGTTGGAATTGATTTGCATGATCGAGTGTACATGGCGGCCAAAGATTCTTACATATTGGGATTGCCAGTAAATGTAAAGCATTCTACAACAGAATTCAACATATTGATAAGGAGGATTTGCACTGCCATGTGGCAGTGGGTGTGGGGTCAATGTAAAGATCATTTACCGAATATTAAATCACTTATTCAGGATTGGTCAATTACTTATAATCATACAAGAAGAAATCAAGTTATCCTGACGAGACTTCGGCTAGATTGTGCTCTCTTTACTGTCATCCACTTTTTTGAAAGTACTCCTTGTAAAATTTGTATACATTGTCAAAAGAAGCTTACTATTAAGCACATATTTATAGATTGTCCTATATTAGATCCTCAAAGAGTACTTTTGAAAAGCATATATGATAGACTATCATTATCTTTCACTTTGGAAAACATACTTTCCTGGTCATTTCCGGAATCTTATATTTTTGATTATTTAAAAAGTATAAAACTATATGAATTCATTTAGAACACTCTAGGTAAATTTGATCATGTAGAATAATTTT
>SEYY01014980.1:20000-22500 GCA_009176605.1 Armadillidium nasatum | reverse complement strand
TAAGATAATATGGTATGGTTCAATTATGAATTATGTATGGAACAAAATATCGGCCAAATGGCCGCCGCGACCTCGGCGGCACACCTCCATCCGATGGTCCAAATTTTCGATGACGCTGAGGCATAATTGGGGTTCTATGCCGTTAATGTGCCGAATTATCTCATCCTTTAGCTCTTGAATTGTTGCTGGCTTATCGACGTACACCTTTTCTTTCAAATAACCCCAAAGAAAGAAGTCCAACGGTGTCAAATCACATGATCTTGGCGGCCAATTGACATCGCCACCACGTGAGATAACACGGCCATTGAATTTGTCGCGCAAAATAGCCATTGTTTCGTTAGCTGTGTGGCATAGTGGCACCGTCCTGTTGAAACCACATATCGTCCACATCCATACCTTCCAATTCGTGCCATAAAAAGTTCGTTATCATCTCATGATAGCGAACACCATTCACAGTAACTGCCTGACCGGCCTCATTTTGGAAAAAATACGGCCCGATGATGCCGCCAGCCCATAAACCACACCAAACAGTCACTCTTTGTGGGTGCATTGGTTTTTCGACAATCACTCTTGGATTAGCATTCGCCCAAATGCGGCAATTCTGCTTATTGACGAATCCACTGAGGTGAAAATGTGCCTCATCACTGAAGATGATTTTCCTCGAAAATTGATCATCCACTGTTGCCATTTCTTGCCACCATTCTGACCATTGACGACGTTTTGTATGGTCAAGAGTCTTTAGTCTTGAGTCAATTGCACCTTGTAAGCGTTTGAATGCAAGTCTTTATGCATAAGTTCATCAACGACGAGCGTGAGAGTGCAATTGTTGGGCACGACGACGAGTTGAAGTGGATGGCTCCTCAGCCACACTATCGCGAACAGCAGCAATATTTTCTGCAGTACGTACGCATGCACTGGTCTTTTCAAATCTCCTACAACCCGGTTTGCTCAAATTTTTTCACGATTTTTCCGATTGTACGCACATTTGGACGATTAAATTGACAAAAAAATCACGAAGTGCACGATATGCATTTTGATTTGAACGCCCATTTTCATAATAAGCCTGAATAACTTTAACACGTTGCTCCATTGTGTATCTTTCCATGGTTCAAATTGATTAAGTCTGAAATTGAAAAAAGTCAAATGAAATGCAGTAAAAAACTTGACGTTTAGGTGTGGTTCACATTCAACACGGCCCTACAATAACCACCCTATATATATATATATATATATATATATATATATATATATATATAATATATATATATATATATATATTTATAATTTTTTTAAATATCTTTAGATTCAGTTTCTTTTAAAAGTTTATGAGAAAAATTTGTTTCCCAAAGAATTTTATTCCATCTTCAATTGATTTAAATTGAATTCCTAAAACATGAATTAATTTCACACACAATGAAGAATAAACCAAACTCCTCTTGGAATTTTAATTAACAAATTATTTGCATTTATTTCGATAGAAGAAAATATTTGAGACGAAATAATTCTGGGATTATTCGTGAATTTTGCTTAGTTAAAATTTAATTGATTTACTTAAAGATTAATTAACTTTTAAATATATATTATTTAAGTTAGAAAAAAATAGGTTAATTTAAGTAAATGCTTATTCAAATTTATGGTCATTTACTTAAAGCATAAGCTTCAAATAAAATAATAAATTGAAAATTAAATATGAAAATCGAAGCAGAAATTATCAAATTTCTCTCTCTCTCTCTCTCTCTCTCTCTCTCTCTCTCTCTCTCTCTCTCTCTCTCTCTCTCCCCCCAAAAAATCATAAATAAGTGAATCGTCATCCAATTCTGAGAAGTTATTAAAAGCTAAAGAACTGATTTTTCTCACGGAGTCAAAGTGTTCTTACTTTGAATCGCAAAACTTATAAAAATGACTAAATACTCTTCACCTAATGAAATGTGGGATAAAAAATTAATAATAATTTAAATAATAATAATAATAATAATAAAAATAATAATAATAATAAAGAAAATAATAATAATAATAATAATAATAATATAATAATAATTATAATATATATATTATAATAATTAATAATAATAATAAAATATAATAATAATAATAATATTAATAATAATAATAATAATAATAATAATAATAATAATAATAATAATAATAATAATAATAATAATATTAATTTTTTAGCCACCAGTGTCGAAATCACCATGGGAAGGCATACTGATGGCAAACAAGGACCCTCCACTTTGTCTTCAAAAAGAACTATTTGATATTCTTGTGGATGACAAATTTGCCGTTGAGTCTTCTGGACAAGAAGACTGTTTGTATCTTAATGTTCACACTCCGAAGGTAAGATAGAAATTCATTTTCTTTTAATTTGGGAAATTTAAAGAGTTTTAAGCTATTTCAAATTTCTGATAAGTTTCTGTTTAGTTTGCCGTAGCCATTTAGAGATATGTTAAATGAGGGATAGCGATATCTCTAAATATGGTTAGACTACTGCTCATAAAAC
>SEYY01014980.1:5000-12500 GCA_009176605.1 Armadillidium nasatum | reverse complement strand
TTATTATTATTATTATTTTCATTTGAAAAGGGTTTACGAAAAATCCTTCACTAATGACAAAGTTACACGATGATTTTGAAAAGTACGGACCTTTTTCCTTATATTTAAATGGATATTCGGATTCTGCTGAAATGGCTGAGAGAGTTTATAAATACTACTTAAAAGAAAAATTTAATTCGATATCTGAAGATGACGAAAACCTGCTAGAGGTATTTTTAAGTTTTTTTTTTTTTTTTTTTTTTTTTTTAAATTTTCGTTTGTATTTTCAGCAGTTATCAAAAATACTTTTGGATGTTCAGTTATAAAATTCAAACTTTTCATTATATCAAAAAACAAAATCGTTATTATTATATTTTAAATAGTTTTATTGCATGATAAATTATTTTTAAATTGTACTAGTTTATTTTTTGAAATATAAATATTTAAAAGATTTTGCTTCGTCTTGGCGTCTTTAATTCAATGACTAAAATTTCATAAAAAACTTTATTTTGGCTTATTTGCTATTTCTCTTTATCAATTTTCAGCTTTATAATGATCTCTTCTTCGGATTCGGCTTTGACACATTAATTACAATTCTTGCAGAGGATCCTGATGTTTCTTTGTATTTGTATAGAGTGGATCACGTTGGAGAATTCACTCTCACGGATTTGGTGCCAGGTTTCCAGAGAAAGAACTGTGAGTTTTTTTTTTTTTTTATTTCTATTCTAATTAAAAATGACTTT
Organism: Armadillidium nasatum; assembly: GCA_009176605.1. Lineage (NCBI taxonomy): Eukaryota > Metazoa > Arthropoda > Malacostraca > Isopoda > Armadillidiidae > Armadillidium > Armadillidium nasatum. The sequence continues at coordinate 11,778 of SEYY01014980.1, read as the reverse complement.
GCAACATTTACTGACATTTTATGTTGATAACTTTTATCTTAATTCTTAGGAGAATGTTGAAAACTTTTTAAAATAAAACATTATTAAAATTTCGTAACAATGAAAATTATTTCAGTATTTGATATTTTAAAATAAAATAGTTTGTATTAATAATGAGAAATAAAGTATTTCTAAACAAAATGACAATGACTAATGGAATAAAATGTCATCGTACTTTAACTTACTGCAGCTTAATTAAAGTAATATAAATATGGAAAAAATTATTAAATAAGCAAAAAAAAATTTAAAACGCTGGTTAATTGTAAATTTGACATTTTTTAACTTTCTCTCACAAGGGGTTTCTCATGCTGATGAACTTTTTTACCAGTTTTATGGAAGCGATTTCTTAAAAGCAGATTTAAAAGGTGATGATCTGAAGTTTAGGAGTATCATAAACTCTCTATGGAGGAACTATGCCAAGACAGGGTTAGTTTATTAATTATACACCAAATAGTTAATTCTGTATTTCTTTCGTTTCAAAAAGGAAGTTAATTTTTCCCTTGAGTATATTTATTTTTATTAACCATTTTGAAATGTAAGACCTAGTAAGTGGGACATTTTAAAATTGAATTTAGGATATTACAATATTGTAAAATGTTGAACAAAGTTACCACAGTAAACTTTCACAAAGAAAAGACTTCGAGAAGGTAGAAAAATGATAAAAATGAAGTAACGAAAGGAGTATATAAAAACGTAAGATGTAGTCAAAAACATGTAAGGTCTTTTCCATACCTAAGAAAGGAGGATGATATTTAATCAGTTAGTCATCAATAATAATAACAAAAAAGAAAATAAAAGAAGTAAAGTTATTTACTTTCCTTCAAATTACTAAAATATTTTTCTCTTTCATTATTTTCTTAGTATTGGTCCTGTATCCAATTATATATATATATATATATATATATATATATATATATATATATATATATATATATATATATATATATATATATATATATATATATATATATAATATATATATATATATATATATATATATATATATATATATATATATATATATATATATATATATATATATATATATATATATATATATATATATATATATATATATATATATATATATATATATATATATATATATATATATATATATATATATATATATATATATATATATATATATATATATATATATATATATATATATATATATATATATATATATATATATATATATATATATATATATATATATATATATATATATATATATATATATATATATATATAATATATATATATATATATATATATATATATATATATATATATATATATATATATATATATATATATATATATATATATATATATATATATATATATATATATATATATATATATATATATATATATATATATATATATATATATATATATATATTTCACCTCTGGTGGGCAAAAGCCAGAGGCCTACTAAAATTCCACCAGAGCTAGGGGGAAAGATGGAAGCCTGGTCAAATTAAAGGCCGACGTGAATATATTATATTATATATATATATATATATATATATATATATATATATATATATATATATATATATATATATATATATATATATATATATATATATATATATATATATATATATATATATATATATATATATATATATATATATATATATATATATATATATATATATATATATATATATATATATATATATATATATATATATATATATATATATATATATATATATATATATATATATATTACTAAAATCCAACTCCAAAAGGGTCAATAATAAAGTGGGATAAAGTTGAAGGAGCAGATGATCTAAAACAGTTGATCTTAACAACCAGCCCAAAGATGGCTCCTTATGATTTTAAGGAGGTAAGTAATTTGTTTATTTTAATCTTTATTCTTAATCCTTATTTTCTTTGCCACTTAATTAAAGGAAAGATTTTTCAAACGGTTAATAAGGTTAAATTTAATTTATTTCGCTCTATTTTTATTTTATACTTTCAATACGGTTGAAATAAAATTGTACTCAGTTTTGCTAAAGAGTTAAAAATCTATCTATCTATCTATCTATCTATCTATCTATCTATCTATCTATATATATATATATATATATATATATATATATATATATATATATATATATATATATATATATATATATATATATATATATATATATATATATATATATATATATATATATATATAAATATATATATAAATTATTTATTTATTTCACTTTTCACCTTTCCCACTCTCGTCGTGTGGTGCCCACCACAAATCCCTAAAAAAAGATGCTCACCATTAGCTTTCATTCCCACTAACCATCTCCCTCCATCTCACTATGTCCTCCGCAAGTCTCTCTCTTCCAAACTCAAAATCGACCCTCCCAAAATTTCTCTTACCCCATCCTGCCATCTCCACTTTGACATTCCTCTCCCTCTTTCCCCATCACATGGAATCTAAGTACCTTGGCCACCATCCTGTCCTCATTCAGTCTACACACATGTACAAACCATCTTAGTGCATCCTCCTTTGTTTTATTCACCACACCCCTCCTCCATCTACACATCTCCCTTATTCCTTCATTTCTAGTCATATTATCCTTCTCACACCAATATCGTGATCAACCAGTTCATCTCAAACACATTTATTCCCTCTACAGCTCTATTCCTTATTTTCATTACCGTCCCCCTTAACCTTCCACCAACATTCTCAAATACTTAGACTCTTTCACCTCCTCAGATTTCTTTTTCTCCACTTCAACACTCCCCCTCATTCCTCCCTCCTAACCACCTCATCCTCACCCTCTATCCTGATATCTTTACATTTTTCTGGATTTACTTTCAATCCGAGGTTCGCACTATTCCCATAAACTCTCTCACCAGCATTCTCAGCTTTTACCCAGTTTCTGCCAGAAAAACATCTATCTACCATTCACATTTCACACTTCTCAACCTTATACTCTTCCCTTCCCTCCTCTCCCCTCCCCTCTCTATTCATTTAACTACACTATCCATCAATAGTTTAAATAACCACAGTGACATTACACACCCCTTTTTCAGTTCCACTGCTATATTAAACCAATTCGTGAGTTTCCTCTTCACCCACATCCTAGATATACAATTCACATAGAAGACCTTGACCACTTTCAGTAATCTCTCCCTTACACTCATTTCAATTAATGTTTTAAACAACATCCTCCTATATACCCTGTCATTTGCTTTTTCCAAATCCATAAAACATATGTACCTCACTATTTTTTTCACGTAATTTCTCATTAATCACTCTCACTGTGAAAACCTGTACCACATATCCTATACCCTCTCTAAAACTTCTTGTTCTTCATCCACCGGTCCCACCTCCTCTCTTGTCAATTTTTTCATTCTTGTTACTTACACCGTCCCAAAAATTTTTCCCTATCGCACTCAACAGACTTATTCCCCAATAATTCTGACACACCATCTTATCTCCTTTTTCTTTATATATACTGAAGGTACAATACAGACGTCCTGCCACTCCTGAGATCTTCCTTCTACCCAACACATATTGGATTTTCTCACCATTTCTGCAAGTCCATTCCTTATCATCTCTCCATATATATACCATCGCAGCTTCCACCTCCTCCCTACTAATATTTTCCTCTCCATCCTCAAAAACTTCTTCCACATAATCCCTCACATTTCCCCTTCTCTAAAACAGTTTATTAAAGTACATTTTCCATATCTATTCTACTTCTTCCTCACCCTTTAATATCTCCCATTTTCCCCCTTCACTCCCTCTCCCCGGTGTTCTCTCCTCTCTTTGCCTTATTTACCTTCTTCCAAAACATTTTATTTCTTTCCTTAAAATTTTCTGCTAGCTTTCAACCCCACTCCTCTTCCACTCCTTTGTGCCCTCTTATATACACTTCACCTCTCTATTCTTCTCCTTATATTCCTCCCAATCCATACCCTCCTTTGTACACAAATACCTGTTAAAGTCATCCTTCTTTCTTTTCACCAAATTCCTCAGATATTCGTTCTACCACTCACTCCCATTCCATCTTCTATTCCCTATTTTCTTCCCTCCACCTACCCTCCTCGTAACCTCCAATAAATCTCTCTTCAATTTAATACCTTCCTCTTCCACACCCTCCACCTCAGTCTTCACTATCTCCCTCCACTTCTCCCTTTTTCCTCTTTTATATTATCCTCCTTTCTCTTCATCTTTCAGTCTTTCCACTCGCAGATCTTCCAAACCTTCTTCCTCCCCTTTACACATTCCCAACCTCCATTAATTTTAATCCTCGCCACTACCAATTAGTGGTCCGATATACCCATCGTTGCTCCCCTTAACAAATTAGAATCTAACATTTTACCACTCTCAACCCATCTCACGCACACGTAATCCAAAAGCATCCTCTCTCCATTCACTCCACTTACCCAATTCACCCAGGAGTACTTATGAATATTTCTCTTCATAAACCATGTATTTCCAATCAACATGCTTCTTGCTGCACACATTCCAATCAATTCAGTTCCATTTTTATTTACACCTTCTACCCCAATTGGCCTAACTATCCTTTTCACACTTCTATTCCCCATCCTCGCATTCAGGTCACCCAACAAGCATATATGATCCCTACTATTCAAACTTCCCACACACTAACTCAGATTCTTCCAGAAACCTCTCTCACTCTTTCATTCGTTCCCACCACCGGTGCATATGAACATATAAATTCCCAGTACTCCTTCCGTAACTTTAATTGTGCCCAGAAAATTCTGGCTTCCATGCTAACACTCTCCTTCATACATCTTCACCACTCATTCTTCATAATAATTGCCAGTCCCTCCCTTGCTCTAACCATCTCATTCACTTTGAAGTAAATCTTTTGGTATTTTCCAAATTCCACTTCCACTTTTCATTTCAGTTTCGTTTCTGTCAAAAGCAGTACATTCATCCCCATTTCCTTCACCATCATCCCAAGTTCTTCTCTCTCTTCTTTTCTTTATTCACATCTCTTTCATTTTACTTTTCCACTTTCAGTACCTCAGAAACTTCTCTCCTTCTAGTCTTTGTTTTCGATTTCCCCCACTCACAGACTCGCACAAATTATGACGTTTCATGGTAGGCCCTCTTCCTGAGGATACCACAAAATTCCTCAAGGTCCCCACCTCAATACTAAATCCACCACCCTTACAGCCAATCAACCCGCCCGTAAAACAACTACACCCACATACCCAGAGCTATACCTTCAAAGTTAATCCTAATTAAATAATAAAATAAATAGTATATTTAAAAAATTATATATATACTAAAATAAAAACATATATACTAAAAAAATTTAAACTATATCCTAAATATTTTGATTTTCAAAAGAACTAAATATATATATATATATATATATATTATATATATATTATATATATATATATATAATATATATATATATATATATATATATATATATATATATATAACCACTTACTTCGCCGCCACACTTCGCTAAGAAAACCAGCCACCGCGACCGGCTTCCTCAACAGGTCACCCTGGATGTAGATTAGAAGGACAGGATAAAAGGAAGTGAGACAGTTTCCTGCTCCGTGCCACACCTGACACAGATAGGGATGGTGTCTTTATTTATACGGAATTTGTGCTTGAAGTGTTGAAAGATTTCGTGGTGGCTACATCTCAGCTTGGCTAGTGATGTTTGTGTGGGTATGGTGAGGGTTTCGATTTCCTTTGCGATGTCCGGGGGGGGGGAGGGTGTTATGAATATTATTAGGTTTACGTTGTCTCAGATATGAATCTATTAGGCGGGAGTAAATGTGTTTGGTGTGTGTGGGAAACTTTATTCGTGAGGGGGATTTTTTTAAAGATGAGTCTGTAGAAGAGGTAGAAGAGTTCGAGTGATGATGGCGGTTGTTTTAGTATGTGTCTATTTTGGTTTGAGAGGACAGAGTGACATGAGTGATTAGGTAGGAGTGTTTTAGAGTAGAATTATGTACCTATCATTTTTAAGTAAGTGGTTATAGAGAGTATTTTAGTTTCATCGTGCAAGTGTTGTTGTGGAGGAGTTGAGGTGCTTCCGGTTATTGTTCTATTAACTGCATATTGGGGCTGGCATTTTTCAAACTGGAAAAAGTAATGAAGGGTAGAGTCATCAGCATAGGAGTGGATAGGAGATGAAGTAATTGAGAGAAAGTCATTAATAAAAAGTAGAAAAGGTGTTGGGGATAGGACAGAACCCTGGGGAACACCACTGTTAATAGATTTAAAGGATGAACGATGGCCGTCTGCAACATTTGCTTTAGAACGACCAGAATGAAAATCAGAGTGAAGGTCACAGAGAGAAAGATAGAAACCGAAAGAGGAAAGTTTAGAAATCAAAGCTTTGTGCCAGACTCTATCGAAGGCTTTCGATTCAGCGGAGGACCAAGAATCAGAGAGAAGGGAAAGAAAATTACCAGTAGATCGTTTCTTGCGAAAGCCATACTGGCGATCGGGTAGGGAGATGAACCAACTGCTCAAGAATGTTCTAGATTGAAAATGGAGAGCTTCTTATGAGAACTAGATGAAAGCCATTGACGGTCGTGAACATTGAAATCACCTAAAATGTTGATTTCGGAGAAAGGAGAAAAAGAAAGTCTGTAGAGGTAGGAGATAAGTAGACAACAAATGAATTTAGTTGCAGAGTTGTATGAAAGTTTAAGCCATAAAGAAGAGAATTCAGAAGACTCCAAATTAGAGTCGGGAGAA
>SEYY01014977.1:0-10000 GCA_009176605.1 Armadillidium nasatum | reverse complement strand
CTTTTTGGGACCTAAGTCTTTCGCTAAACTGGGTATATCCATATTTTTATAGTCATATTATTATTATATTATAATTATAATAGTATAATTTGGTTTTTAGAAATACATGCAAATCAAATGAGGTAATTGATAACTTTAATATTAATAATATTAATTAATATTATCTTTCATTAAATTTTTTTTTTTAAAAGATTATGATGAAAACCAAGGTCGTGTGATAAAAGAAAATAATGATCATGAAGATGTAATGAAAATATATAATAAAAATGTAAGTAAAAAATGCAATTAAATGTCATAAATAATACTGAATAATAAAATAAATATTTGATTTTATATATTTACAAATGCATAATTTAAAATTATATATATATATATATATATATATATATATATATATATATATATATATATATATATATATATATAATATATATATATATATATATATATATATATATATATATATATATATATATATATAGGAACCGACCGGGGCTGGAATTTGGCCGGGGCCGGGGTCACCCAAATTTGGCCGGGGCCGGGGCCGGGGCCGGGGCCGGGGGGGCCGGGGTTCTGGCCGGGGTTGCCTAAAATTTGTAAAGAGGTCAAAAGCACTGAAATTTTACTTCAAAAAAAATTAGATATAAATTTAATTGAGGTTTATTTAATTATGAAAGGCGTAGAATAGCCAAAATTCACTTAAATTAATGATTATATGGATTTTCTCCGAAAAAAATTCCTTAACAGGAAAATTTGGAAACACCTAATTCTTCTAATCTTATCTCTGATCGCCAGAATGGCTTTCGTAAAGAACGTTCTACTGATGATCTTCTTTCCCTACTTTCTGACTCTTGATCCTCCGCTCTTCGGGGTTTCGGTGAATCTTTCGCTGTGGCGCTAGACATATCGAATCCTTCGATAGAGTCTGGCACAAAGCTTTGATTTCCAAACTTCCCTCTTTCGGAATCTATCTTTCTCTCTGTAACCTTTTCTCTAATTTCCTTTCCGGTCGTTCTATAGCAGCTATTGTTGACGGCCCCCGTTCTTCTTATAAATCTATAAATAGTGGTGTTCCTCAAGGATCTGTTGTATCTCCAACTCTTTTTCTAATTTTTAATAATGATCTTCTCTCTATTACTTCGTCTCCTATACCCTCCTATGCCAATGACTCCACCCTTCATTACTCCTTTCAATTTGAAAGACGTCCCTCCCAACAACAGTTGATAGATTCAAGAAGGATGGCCTTAAAGCAACTGACCTCTGATCTTTCTCGTATTTCAAAGTGGGAGAGAGAAAACATAATCGCTTTCAAAGCCTCAAAAACTCAATTCCTCCATCTTTCTACTCGACACAATCTTCCACACAACTATGATACCTTCATCTATCCCTTCATCTGTCCTCAATATTCTCGGTGTTTGTTTTTCAAGTGATCTTTCTTGGAAAGATCACATTATTTCTCTCACTAAACAAGCTTTTAAGAGGTTAGGTGTTCTGAGGCGCCTTCGTCGTTTTTTTTTACGCCATCCCAGTTGCTTGCTCTGTATAGGGGTATTGTTCGCCCCTGTAAGGGGTACGCCTCGCACATCTGGGGTGGTTCCACACATACAGCTCTTCTCGAAAAGGTGGAGTCTAGGGCATTTTCGTTTTATAAACTCTTTGCTCTTACTTACTCTCTCCAATCTCTTTCTTCCCGTCGAATTGTTGCGTCACTTTTCTATACTATCGCTATAACAACGACATTGCTCTTCTGAACTCTCACGTCGCATACCTCCTCCATTGAGAAGGGCTCGTGCGACACTGCTTTCTACACAGTCTCATCTTTTCTCTGTCCAACTCTCCGACCCCAGTCTTAACCGCTGTGCTCACTCTAACATGTACTCTACTGGTAAAGCCTTGGAACACACTCCCTTCTATTTTCCAACTTCCTTTGACTTGCACATTTTCAATTGCCGTGTGTCGGGTCACGTCGGCCATTAGCGACCAGATCCATAATGTTCAAAATTCTGGTGGAATTTGGTGGCCTCCGGCCTTTGCTCACCAGAGGAGACAATATATATATATATATATATATATATATATATATATATATATATATATATATATATATATATATATATATATATATATATATATATATATATATATATATATATATATATATATATATATATATATATATATATATATATATATATTATATATATATATATATATATATATATATATATATATATATATATATATATATATATATAATATATATATATATTAATATATGTGCTATTGTTTGAAGACAGATATTTCCTAAAAAACTTTGGGAATTTATGAAATTTGGTAAAAAATTTGACTGTCTTCAAGGCTATATCTCGAAACCAACGAATCGCATTGAATAAAGTATAGAGAGGAATTTGTATCCCCATCCCTCCTCTATACACGCACCAAAAATAAATGTTATAGTTGTAGTTTTTTTTGTTTTAATTTTTTGTCCGAAAAGGTGGATTTTTTTTAAAAATAGTTGTTCAGTTTTTGGGTTATAACGTTTTCCCTGTAACTCTAGAAACAAAAGTCTGTTACAAGTTTTTGTTGCCAATAGAATTCTAAATAGACTTAGGAAAACACTAGAAAAAGAGAAAAACTATATACACTGAAAATTTCAGGAGAATCGGCTGAAAATTAAAAAAAAAAAAGTTTGAAATTGGATTGTCCCTTCAAGTATAATTTCCCATTTTAACCCCGGCCGGCAAACCCCGGTTTTCCCTGACTTTTAGCCGGGGCCAGTAAAAATGGCCGGGGTTGGCCGGGGCCGGGCCCCGGTCGGTTCCTATATATATATATATATATATATATATATATATATATATATATATATATATATATATATATATATATATATATATATATATATATATATATATATATATATATATATATTGGAGTCTAGGGCTTTTCGTCTCATCAACTCTCCTGCTCTTACTAACTCTCTCCAATCTCTTTCTGCCCGTCGAATTGTTGCTTCACTCTCTCTTTACTATCGCTATTACAACAGACACTGCTCTTCTGAACTCTCTCGTCGCATACCTCCTCCATTGAGAAGAGCTCGTGCTACACGCCTTTCTACACAGTCTCATCCTTTCTCTGTCCAACTCTCTGACCCCAGACTTAACCTCTATGCTCAATCTTACATATACTCTACCTGTAAAGTCTGTAACACACTCCCTTCATCTGTTTTCCCAAACTTCCTTTGACTTACATACTTTCAAACGCCGTGTATCTGGACACGTTGGCCTACATCGACCATGATATAGATCTTTAACAACTCCGGTGGAATTTGGTAGGCCTCTGGCCTTTGCCCACCGGAGGATATATATATATATATATATATATATATATATATATATATATATATATATATATATATATATATATATATATATATATATATATATATATATATAACCCTCTTAAGGGATGAGGTCTGTGGTCTACAAAGAAATTCTTCAGAGTTGGTAAGGACTAATTACATATTCAAATTAAGGGCTGACATGAACAACCACACGTCATTGGGAAGTGTTCAAGTCATTGGAAGTGGGGTATAAGGAGTAGCTAGAGAGTTCCAGACTTTATCAGTAGAGTACATGTAAGAGTGAGCATAGCGGTTAAGTTAGAGTTTGTAAAAGTAGAAAAAGTAAGTGTGTTCCAGACTTTACTAGTAGAGTACATGTGGGAATGATCGTAGTAGTTAAGTCAGAGACTTTGTGAGAGAAAGTAGAAAAAGGAAGTGTGTTCTAGACTTCTGTTGATGATGCCATATTGTTATCTTATATTTAAATAAAGACGTGTTGTCTGTAATAGCGTTTATTGTGTGTGAAAGGAGAACCTCTTCGGTGTAGTGGAAGGTGGAGATTAGCGCGAAAGGGTGCGAACCATTGGTCACTGGGGTGAAATAGAAAGTATCTTTGACATTCCCATATTCCCAATGGGTGTAATCTCATCGCCTCATAAGCGCTACTTCTCTCCCCTACATGTACTCTACTGGTAAAATCTGGAACACACTTCCTTTTTCTGTTTTCTCAACTTAATTTGATTTGCACATTTTTAAATCTTGTGTATTTGGACATGTCGACCATTAACGACCAGATTTCCGGTATTTCCCCACTCTTTTGGAAATCTGCAGGCCTCATATATATATATATATATATATATATATATATATATATATATATATATATATATATATATATATATATATATATATATATATATATATATATATATATATATATATATATATATATATATATATATATATATTATATTACCGGAGCAGAAATTTCTGTAACATTTCAAACGTTTAAAAATGCTTCCTGGCGTATATATATATATATATATATATATATATATATATATATATATATATATATATATATATATATATATATATATATAATATATATATATATATATATATATATATATATATATATATATATATATATATATATATATATATATATATATATATATATATATAATATATATATAATAAAAAATAAAAAAAAAAAAAAAAAAAAAAAAAAAAAAAAAAAAAAAAAAAAAATATATAATATATATATATATATATATATATATATATATATATATATATATATATATATATATATATATATATATATATATATATATATATATATATATATATATATATATATATATATATATATTGTTGTTTCGAATATTATATCTAAGATTTAAAATGAAATGATTTATGAAATATTTTCATAGCATTATTTTTATAAGTTCAGAATAAAATTATAATATTTCTTTATTTTTATTTAAAAGCAGATGGGCTAATGCAACAAGAAGCTCCAGGTTGGTCTTTCGGTAAGTTCACTTATTCACATCATAACACACACGCCTATATATATATATATATATATATATATATATATATATATATATATATATATATATATATATATATATATATATATATATATATATATATATATATATATATATATATATATATATATATATATATATATATATAATTTATTAAACTTTATAGTATTTTGAAGCAAATTTGAACGATTAAGCCAATAGTAGTCTGTTGCAGACTTCGACTGGGATTAAGAAAGAATGGTCATGACCGCTAGTCTTAGGGAAGAGTGTTGGAAAGAAAATTTATGGAGAACATCTAGTATCTCATGCCGGTCCGAAGCCTGGATAAAGGAGGAGGGTTCCTCGAAAGGCCTTACAAGCCGATGGTTTAAAAAAAATATTTCGAGAGCAATTCTCAAGTCCAAGGTAAAGTCCCAGAAAACGGAGAAATTCAAAGAAGACGAGCCTTTTGACGAAAATGGAACTAAAAGTATAGAAAGTCAAATTACATCCCTGCCAATAAGATTTCAGATTCACAGTATTTAAAATAGACTCTACAGTATATTATTAAGCGCTTGTTTAACAAGTTGAGAGACGCAACTATTTGGGAGATTCATTGAGAAGGTATATTTGCTGTGGTGAAAAGCTATAGACTCCATTATTCATGAGATGTTTCTGAAATCATTCCATGTATACTATACAAGGTTGTATAAAACCACAATGTAGATTCAGAAACTGATGTTACATGTAGCTTCTGAAAGCGGTTCAGAAAACCTAAGTTTTTCCATGTGTGTTTGGTGATACACTTTTGTGATCCTTCTAAGAAAGGTCACGATAATAAAGGACCAGAGGAATATTAAGTAAAAATGCAAAAAATTACATTGGCTAGATAACTGATTTAACAGTTGAGTTTTTGAGTTATTAATAACAACCATTTTCTCTGTTCTCCAATTAGATATACATGTAAGATAAAGTGATAATTTGTTTATCAAAGTGTCGTGCCAGGCTCTATGAAAGTTGTTGATGGTGGTGAACGCTGCTTGCCAAAAAAAAAAAAAAAAAAAAAGTCACAGAAATGCCAAAGGGCAGAGGATTAAGAGTTCAGAGAGAATGTAAAGGAATAGATAGTTAAATGTTCCTTACAGAAAATAAACTGTTTCCAAAATCTTTCTGTTAAGGACAAATTCGATACCTCTGGAAAGAAAATAATTAAGCAATAGTTTAAGGATTGGAAATTGACTATTTAAGTAGTATAATAGGCACATTCGGCAGGATATAAAACCTAACGGTCTTTTCTGCAATTGCGTGCAATGTTGCATTCTCAGGGACCTTCCTGACATTTTCTTTGTTCACCGACCCGCGCAGACCCCGGACCCCCTTTTCCCTAGATTCTAGCCAATTTCTGCCGAATTAAACTGCAAAAAAAGGATCAGGAAAGAGAGTGAGGTGAACGTAGCAATTCTGCAAACTCAGATAACTTCCTGATACCATTTTGGGTGGTTCACGGGCTCCCTGGGGGCCCTTCCCCCGATTTGGTCAATTTCAATGGGTTGAACCCCCCAAAATGATATCAGGATAGAGCGTGAGGTCAATTTGAGCGGAGTGATTTGCAATTACACTTATTTAGACATGGTTGTTTGAGCGCAAGCATTCAGAAACGAAGGAAAGTCTTAAAGAGATTTGCAGAGACCAAACAACTCATCAAGGAAGTATACAACTTCGAAAGTTCAAGTTTTAAGAATAATAGAAGGTTTATCGTCATGACTGTTTTGCTTTCTTATTACTTAACCAAATTAGGCATAAATGAGTGAAAACGGTACACGGCCTAAACAAAATAGTTCTAAATTTTAACACATAAGTATAGCACTAGAATTATTTACAACGGATTTAGAGGCAGAAAAGTTAACACGTTAGCATATATATATATATATATATATATATATATATATATATATATATATATATATATATATATATATATATATATATATATATATATATATATATATATATATATATATATATAAATTTATTTTTTTTTTTTTTTAAATTTTTTTAATTTTTATTTATTTATTTATTTTTTTTTTTTTTTTTTTTTTTTTTTTTTTTTTTTTTTTTTTTTTTTTTTTTTATATTTTTTATATTTATATATTTTATATTTACATATTTTTAGCGTTTATATTTTTGTTTATTTTATATTATTAGTGTTTTAGTGATAGTGATGTATTTATAATTAGTAATAGTTATATATTTATATATTTTAGTGATTGTTATTAGTTATGAAGATTTAATATTTTTAAGTATTTATATGTATAAGTTTAAATTAGTTAGGTGATAAAGATAATTCTCATTAGATTATCTAAAGTGGGGAACGTGTGAGTTGTGTTTGTTTCCTGGTTAGGTGATGGGTGGTGGAATTAGTATAAGGGAAGGGGCCTCGAGGAATTGGTAGTATCCTCAGGAAGTGGAACCTACCATAAAGCGCCATATTTAGTGTGAGTCAGTGAGTGACTGAAATCGAAAGTGATGGCTGAAAGGAGGGAGCTACTAAGATACTGAAAGTGGGGTCGTTAAATGTAAGGGGAGTGAATAAAGAAGAGAAAAGAGAAGAAGTGAGAATAGTGGTGAAGGAAAAGGGATTTGATGCGTTAGCATTGATAAACGAAATTGAAGGGTAAAGTTGAAATGTCATTTGGGATGTACAAAGGGATATACGCCGGTGTAAATGGGAGGGTTAGAGCAAGAGAGAGAGAGAGTGGCAATAGTTGGGAAAGATGTGTGGTGGAGTTGTGTGAAAGGTGAGTGGATATTCTAGGAGCCAGAATAGTCTGGGTACGACTGAGATTACGGAGGGAGTATTGGGTTTTTATGTGCTTATGCACGGGTGGTGGGAACAAATGAAAAAGAGAGAGAGGCATTCTGTAAGAGTCTGAGCTAGTGTGTGGGGAATTTTGATAATAGAGATCATATATGTTTGTTGGGCAACCTGAATGCGAGGGTGGGTAATAGAAGTGTGAAAAGAATAGTAGGACCCTTTGGGGTAGAAGGTGTGAATGAAGTTGGGACCGAATTAATTGGAATGTGTGCAGCAAGAGAAATGATGATTGGTAATACATGGTTTAAGAAGAAATATATTCACAAGTATACATAGGTGAATGGGGAGAAGAGATTGTTGGGTTTCGTATGTGTGAGATGGGAAGAGAGGGGTAGATTATTAGATGTAAATGTATTAAGAGGAGCGGCCATGGGTATATCTGACCATTATTAGTAGTGTCGAGGAACAAGGTTAATTAAAGGGTGTTGGGAGAAAGTAAAAGTGAGAAAGAGGATGATGAAGGAGGTGCGGGTAGAAAGGCTGGAAGAAGAAGAGAATAGAGGTGACTATATAAGAGGAAAAAGAGAAGTGGAGAGAACTAATGAGGAGTTAGGTGGAGGGTGTTGAAGAGGAATGGAGTAAATTGAAGATAGTATTAGTGGAGGGAGGTTGCGAGAAGTGGTGTGGGGTGAAGAAAATAGTGAATGGAAGACGGAAAGGGAGCGAATGGTGAAATGAAAATTTGGAGAATATGGTGAAAAGAAGAAGGACGCTTTTAACAGGTATCTGGGTACAAAGAAGGCTATGGATTAGGAGGTGTAGGGAGGTGAAAAGAGATGTCAATAGGGCAAACAGAAGAGTAGTAGAAGAAGTGTGGGGAGGAAAGGAGGAAAAGAGAGGGGAGGAGTGAAAGGGGAAGATGGAGAAATATTACAGAGAGAGATGGAAAACGCACTTTAGTGAATTATTCAACAAAGTGGGGAGAGATTAGTAATGGGGGAGAGGTAGAAAATGATTGGGAGGTAGTTAGCGAGGAAGAGGAAGGTAGAAGTAGTGGTGAGAAAGGTAAAGAAGGAAAATCGGCAGGAATGGATGATATATATGGAGAGATGATAAAGGGGACCTAGAGTGTTGATTGATTGGTTGGTCAGAATGTTTAATGTGTGTTGGAGAAGGGAGAGTGCTTCAGGAGTGGCAGGACTCTTGCATTGTACCCATATACAAAGGAAAAGGTGATAAGATGGTTTGTAAAAATTATAGGGGGATTAGTCTGCTGAGCGTGATAGGAAAGATTTATGGGAAGGTTTTAGTGACGAGAATGAAAGAATTGACAAGTGAGGGAATGGGTGAGAAACAAGTGGTGTTTAGGGAGGGGAGGGGATGTGTGGACCAGGTGTTAACACTGAGATTGTTTACCGATATATATATATTATATATATATATATATATATATATATATATATATATATATATATATATATATATATATATATATATATATATATATATATATATATATATATATATATATATATATATATATATATATAGGTTCTTCCCTTTTGGTTGCCGGGGCAGCTGCATTGTCTGGAATGGTTCGTATTCCGTTCACTAAGTCGCAAAAGGTGAGTAGTTTTTCTTGAAAGTATTTGCCTGATTTTTTTCCTCTAAAAACATTTCAATAAATATATATTTTTTTCTCTAAAATAATTTTAATTAAATTAATTTTCTAGATTCATTTAATTTTTTCGATGCAGTTTTTTTAAATTATTAATTATGATAATAATTAATAATAAATATAATATATATATATATATATAAATATATATAATATATATATATATATATATATATATATATATATATATATATATATATATATATATATATATATATATATATATATATATATATATATATATATATATATATATATATATATATATATATATATATATATATATATATATATATATATCAGGGTTGGCAAAATAAAAATCAAATTATATAAATCTGTTTATTTTTTAAGTGATTTTTAAAAAAAAATTCATGATTTTATTGATTTAATTTTTTTTTTTTTTTTTTTTTTTTTTTTTTTTTTTTTTGAAAAATAAACGTCACTGTCTTCATATTTTCAAATCCACAATATCATAAGAGAACTTAAATGAAAGGAAATGTATTAAAATATATGTAATTTTAAACATTTTATTTGGCTGGGGAAAAAGATTAACCAAATTAACTACAGAGAAGAAAAAGCTTTAGTGTTGAAAAGTGCCTCCGGCATTTAGCAATGAGCACACAAAA
>SEYY01014976.1:0-5000 GCA_009176605.1 Armadillidium nasatum | reverse complement strand
ATATTTTACTCAAATACAATGTCGATGTAATTTCTTCCCCATTAAAAGACCTACTTAATATCTCTCTTCACACGGGTATATTCCCAGACGTGTAACAGATTCACAAAATGAGAGATATTTCAAATCCTTTGAATTATAGACCGATTTCGATTACACACACTATTAGTAAAATATTAGCGAAATAAATTTGAAATCAACTATTTGAATATCTTAATTCAAATAACCTCATTAATTAAAATTATAAGTTTGACTTCCGAAAAGGAAGATCAATATCTGATGCTCTCTTGTGCCTGACTGAAAGAATATTTTAAAAAAGTAGGACGAAAAGATTCATCTCTGTTATTATTAAGATTATTATTGAATTTAATTCAACTGACCATGACATTCTTTTAAAGAAAATGTATATGATGGGCACTGAGGGAAACCCATTGCAATGGTTTAGAACTTACCTAACTAAAAGTAAGTAAAATTAGGGAAATTCAATCTAAACATCGCTAGTAAATGGCGTGCAACAAGAATCTATTCCGGGAAAAAGTATTATTTACCCAAAATATAAATGATTTTTTATTCAACTTACATGACTCTTTTTCTGCCTCATTTAGGGACAATATATTGATGTTAATAAACGGTAAAAGTCCTGACCCACTCTCACGAAAAGGCTCTCATACTTTAAATAGTTTAATTTTGACATGGATAAATTCAAATAAACTTTCATTGAATGTACAAAAAATGACATATCTTATTATCAGCAATAAAGCTATAAAAGAAGACTTCCAATATTATATTAAACGGAGTGGAATTACAAAGAGACTCAAACGCAAAAACTAGAGTGATATTTGGCGAGAAATTAACATTTAAAGAACATATAAAACAAGTAATAAATAAATATATATATATATATATTATATATATATATATATATATATATATATATATATATATAATATATATATATATATATATATATATATATATATATATCTCCTTTAGTGGGCAGGCCAGAGGCCTACCAAATTCCACCGCAAAAAATTTTATTCAGTCGAGGAGGCCGACATGACCAGATACAGGCTTTTGAAGTTGCAAGTCAAGGAAGTTGGGGAAACAGATAAAAGGAGTGTTTCCAGACTTTACCAGTAAGTACTGTAAGATTGAGCATAGCGGTTAAGTCTGGGGTTAGAGAGTTGGACAGAGAAAGGATGAGACTGTGTAGAAAGGAGTGTCGCACGAGCTCTTCTCAATGGAGGAGGTATGCGATGAGAGAGTTCAGAAGAGCAGTGTCCGTTGTAATATTGATAGTAATGAGAAAGTGACGCAACAATTCAACGGGCAGAAAGAGATTGGAGAGAGTTAGTAAGAGCAAGAGAGATGAATGAGTGGATTCACCCCAGTTGTAAAGAAAACTCCATACATGTGCCAGCAGCACGTGAAGAAGTTCTGAAGGGGCCTCAGAAAGAGAATGTGATCTTTCCAAGAAAGATCATGAGAAAAAGGATACGCCAAGAATATTAAGAACAGATGAAGGTTTGAGTTGCGTATTTTCGAAGAAGACATCATAGTTGGTGGAAGTTTGTCGAGTATTATGGGCGTTTTCAGACTGAAGTTAAGGAAGGTCATGTCATCAGCATGAGTTAGGAGCT
Source organism: Armadillidium nasatum (assembly GCA_009176605.1). Taxonomy (NCBI): domain Eukaryota; kingdom Metazoa; phylum Arthropoda; class Malacostraca; order Isopoda; family Armadillidiidae; genus Armadillidium; species Armadillidium nasatum. The sequence continues at coordinate 3,363 of SEYY01014976.1, read as the reverse complement.
AAGTCATAGACGCGTTTAATGAAAGCAGAAAATTAGATTGACAGAACCTGAGCAACACCATTATTCAATGACTTAAAGAAGAATGGTGATTCTCAACAGATGTATAGAAGACCGGAAAGAATTTAGAGAGATCACAGAAAAATAGATACGAAAGGATTTAGGAAATTAGTTGTGCCCAGACGTGTAAATTTTTTTTTTTGTCCGCCACAGAAAAAGTTCATTGAAATGCCGAAGAGCGGAGGAAAGAGTGAAGTAAAAAGAACAACCAATCAGCTTTCTTACAAAACCATACTGTGATCAGAGATAAATAAGAAGAATTAGATGTTTCTTCGGTGAAGATTAAAACTAGATATAAAAGGTTAAAAAATGGAAAATATAGAATGAGAGGGTACTTCTGCGCACAGCTGAATAGCGCATTGCACAAGAAGGAATTATAGAGACAAAGGCGAAGATTACCAGGCGGGTAAAGCTCGAAGCAATTGTTTGAGAGCCAGGAAAAATACCATCGGGCCATACTCCTTTTGAATTAAGCTCAGATAGAGCAGTCTTTTAAAGAAATTCTATAGACAAAATGAGTTGAAGGAGGAGGTATAGCTCCCGAAATTGCTAAGGAATTTAGAGGCAAAATAACGAAGAGCAGCTTATAAGAAGGAAGACAGAGTTGGATTAAAGAGGGAGTGAAGAAAAGGGAGGGAAATTTTTGCAAAATACGGAAAGAACGTGAAGAAGAGGAATCAGAAAGATTATTGCATTTTCTACAGAGAAAAGAGTTTTTAGTGTTCCGAAGGATAGATTTTGCTCGATTGCAGTATGAAATATAAGTTGTGTGAGTTTCTGGAGTATGAAGACAATGGTAATTCCTGAAGGCAACATCCCTGCGGCGGATAGCGCGAGAACAAACAAAGTTAAACCAAGGATTGTTTGATTTAGTAGAAGGGAAAGAAAGTGGAATGTACGCCTCAATGCCAGAGAGAATCGTCTGGGTAATGCGTTCTGCACACTGTGAGGGACCCCTCCCACGGAAGCAATAATCATTCCACGGGAAAGAAAGAAGTAGGACCGTAAGCCGACCAGCTGCGCACCGAAAAGCCACAAACGTTTCCTCGTAGAAGGGGGCTTTCTGCGGAAGAATGAAGAGATAGAAGAGGAGCGGAGAAAGGTGATCGGAGGAACCCAGAGAGGGAAAGTTTAACAGTATAAGGAAAGGATTGAAGTTAGAAAAAGATCTAGAATGTTGGGAATCACCAAGAATCAGGGATAAAAAGAGAAGCTGCAGCAACTGCTCAAGGTCGTTTTGGATAGCGAAATTCACCAGCTGTGTCATGAGAACTAGAAGAAAGCCAGTTTCGGTGGTGAACATTGAAAACCTAATATGATGATTTTCAGAGAAAAGGAGATGTGCTCTATTTGGAGTTAAATAGCGAGAAAAGGATAGCAGTAGAATTAGGAGATAATAACAGAACAAATGAATTAGTCGAGAATGGCGGGAGAGCCTGAGCCAAGGTGGAAAAATCGGAAGACTCCAAATAGAGACCACGAGAACAAACGACATGGCAGTATGCACCAACCGCCTTTGCTGAAAATTTAGGATAGAGACAGGGAGGAAACAGAATAGGGTTTGCTGTCGGAACGCTCAAACATCTGAGTTTCGGTCAAGAATAAGAGGTGAGGCTAGAAGAAGAGAGGTGATGTTCAACAAAGTGGAAATTTTAATGAAGACCGCGAATGTTGCAGAAATTAATGAAAAAAATAGACCGTGCATCCGGAACACCCGTCTGCAAATTCCTGGTGGCACCAACCCCATCACCGGAGGCCACCAACTCCTAAGTAATGACGGGGGAAGGGGTGGATGAGGGGCTATTTTTGGAAGCCGCCCCCTGGGGCTTCTTCGATTCTACTGTTGTTGATTCCATTATTGATTTTTTTTAAAAGGTTATGTTAGTATTAATGTTTTGTATGTGTGAAAGAGAGCCTACTCCTTGTAGAAGAAAGTAAGCGCGAAAAGGAGCGAACCACTGGGCACCGGGTTGAGATTTGGGGTACCCTTAACATCCCATATACCCAATGGGTGTAATCTCATCGCCTCTGAAGCACTACTTCCTCCGTTATCCAAATTACTACCCTCCTCATAATATCCCCATATACGTAATTATCCAACTACCATAATACCACTATAAAATAACATCCAATATCTACTACTCACCATCATTATTAAATCCCTATAATCTTATACATATATAATCATATTAAACTAATAACAAAGTCTTCCTTGTTGTTGATCCATCTGGACTTCAAGGACAGTTAATGGACAATGACAAATGGGAATATGAAATTAAAGTCTTAAATAGCTCAACTGACACACAGACTAATAATAAAACGGCGCATCTGAAATAGGTATTTGCTACCAAATTAATATATATAATATATATAATATATATAAATATATACAATATATATATATATAATTAATTATAATTATATATATATATTATATATAATATAATCATACTCTACTACTATATTCATCTAAACTCATATAATATTATATAATATATATATAATAATATATATATTATATATATATATTATATTAAAATAACATAAAATATTAAAAAAAATTTAATTAATTTAATTTAAAAAAAAAAAAAAAAATTAATAAAAAAAAAAAATTATTTTTAACCAAGTATTTTCAAGTTAATCGAGATTTTACTCATTATTAAAGCTTAGATTATGATGAACAATATAATAAAATTTCATATACATAAATAAAACAAACTTTCATATAAGCTACAAAATATAGGCCTTCCAATACATAATAAAAAATTTATCAAAAGATAAAATTCTACAGAAGTATTAAAATTTCTAAAATTTGATTTTTAACCAACTGTAGAATGTAGATCAGAATATATAAGGATTCTAAATAACGGAGGTCAGTCCGTCTTTCAAAGTCCATAGCTCTGAAATATGAATCCTACATAGTGTGACTTTTTAGAATTATTTTTTTTTTAGAAATATATAGAATTAATAGCAGACAATGAGCTAATCTATAGATGCCGAAAGGTTCTATTTTAAAGATACCTAAATGATCAAGATTGTGTATAGAAAGACTACGAGTAATGGGTGACTATGTAAATGACATCACAGTCAAATTTGTTTTCCTTAAACACAGATGTGGTGCTTATGACGTCACCAACATAGGAAAAAACTACCATAAGTCTTTCCTTTTAAAAAATGCGTAGCATAAAGACATCTCTAATAGAGCTTCAAAACAATAATCCACGTATTCTGCCATCAAAATTCTTAAGCTCTTTGGAAAACTTATCCTTATCAGGATTCAAATTTCATTATTTTAGAGTTTGAACG
>SEYY01014974.1:10000-13006 GCA_009176605.1 Armadillidium nasatum | reverse complement strand
ATATATATATATATATATATAATATATATATATATATATATATATATATATATATATATATATATTATATATATATATTATATATAATATATATATATATATATATATATATATATATATATATATATATATATATATATATATATATATATATATATACTATATATATTATATATATATATATATATATATATATATATATATATATATATATATATATATTATATATATATATATATATATATATATATATATATATATATATATATATATATATATATATATATATATATTATATATATATATATATATTATATATATATATATATATATATATATAATATATATATATATAATATATATATATATATATATATATATATATATATATATATATATATAATATATATATTATATATATATATTATATATATATATATATATATATATCCTATCAAAAAAAAAACAATTTATTGAGTTTCTTCACCCTACGCCCACGACTAAAGGAAAGAGGGGCAGATGAAAGGAAAAAAAAATCTTGAGGAAAGAAATTATTCGAGCAATTGCTGACCTTTTGTTTTTCTAATTCTTCATATTCTTTCTGAAGTTTCTGGATTTGCTGATCTTGTCTAACAACCGTCTCCTGTATTTCTGGAGATAATTTATGGGATTTATCGATATTTTCTTGCAAGATTATAATTTCATTTTCTAGAGATTTTTTCTGTAATATAAAGAGTTTAAAGTATTTAGGTTGAATAGTATTTAGTTAAATTTGGATACAATAGCATAATGATAGAGTGATTGGGTCACATGTCTGAAGAAGCATCTTCGATCCTTCGTATGGATCATAGAAAGGAATTTGTACATTTAAATAAAACAGGAAAAGTTTTTAAGAAAAAATTATGACTTTGGGCATGCCGGGATAGAGAAATTGATGAAATTTTTTTTCCTCCTTTAAGAGTATTTTACTTTAACAATTTTCAAAATGGATTTTGAGTATTTGTTCTTAAAGGTCTTATAAAAAGTTTAGTGAATTTTAATGAGAAAACTGACAACAGTTTTATATAAGTTTCAAGCTTAATTTATTTCAATAAGCAATTTACTTCTAAAATTTTAAGTTTTATTTCGAAATGATACACAAGTTAAAATAAAGTTTTTATAATGAACACTGAATATTTTTAATTCATCCTTAATAGTTTGCTTTATAGAATAGTTAGACCCAGTTAAGATCTACCATTAACGAGTTCAGTCAATATTAAAGTTTATTTAATTTATTAACATAGTACTCACTCTTCCGATAACGTTTTTTCATATTTTAAGTTAACACTAATAATTTATTTAAATCTACCAATTTAGATTACTCTGAGGAAGCAGTGTGGAAATATGCAGGGCATTTTGTTATTCCTGCCAAGATCATTTGCAAAAGCCAGTTATCTTTTTCATAAAATTTAACCTCACAATTATTCATTACTTTTTTAATTAAGAAGTACACAAAGTATTCTAATTACCATTTCGAATTTTTTTGCACTCTTGAAATTTACAACAAAATTTTCATAATTTATTTTAAACAACTTTGGAATGTGATACTGTACTGAAATTTTTGGCTAAGGTTAAGAAGTTGTCTGACCATTCGATATATCGATATTGTGAAATTTCGATTTTTATCGATATTTTTAGTAATAATTTACCTTCCAAAGTGACAAGTTGCACTTTCCCGTATTAAGCTGAATGTTTTAAGGATATAGGTGAAATTTGTTCCACAGATTGGAGGAGTCTTGCATTTTTGCAACATTTTAAATTAGTAGTTACCATTTTAAATTGTTTTAGTATTGTATATCGTATTAAAAGGATCATAACCGAAGTTGCCGTAAAAAGAATATAAAGATTATTATTACCTACTTTTCTAGCAGAATAATTCTATATATACCTGAATACCGAATAAAAAGAGAATATAAAGAGGCGTAATATAGAAGAACGTAACAAGAACGCATACAATAGTGAAAGAAAGGAAATAGCTATGAAACGAATAGTTATAAAAAAGTTATAGGCAGGAAAGTATATTAAATAAAATATATAAAAAAAATATATTTAAAAAATATCGAAACTCAGAAACAATCTCCACCTAAGCCTATATATGGTGTAATAAGTAATAGTCCTGTATCCCATAGCAACGTTGATCTATCTATCGGTTAGGCCTGTATCGCACGGAAACGTCGATCGTTCAGGTTAAAAGCAGAACTAAGTAAGCTAGAAAACTAAATAATAATAATAATAATAATAATAATAATAATAATAATAATAATAATAATAATAATAATAATAATAATAATAGCAATAATAATAATGATAAATAATAATTAAAATAATAACAATAATAGAAATACTAATAATAATAATTAAAAAATAAAGGTAAATAATAATGCAAATGTCAAAAATTTGCATTGATATATCGCTATTTCCATATATCGAAAGGTCAGACAACTTCTTAACCTTTACCGAAAATATTTATGTTCGAGAGAAATTTTATAATTACTAAAAATTGGGATTTATATTATTCTATCGAAACCAGTGGTATAAAGAATTAGTAATTCTAGAGTTCACGGAAGCATTTTTTCTTAATATATCGAAAATACGAAGACGAAGTGGTCTAAAAACATTTTATTTGGGGGGGGAGGGATTAATTGTGGTGGGGAAAACGATTTTGTACACTAAAAACACAAAAAAAAATTAACTAAGAGTAATAATTACCATGATTTAACCACAAATCGTGAGACTTTAATATTGTATTATCATTTGGCTTTGCAGATTGCTGCATCTGCGTCGAAGGGAAGCGTACGAAATTTTATAGCTATTTTGGAGCTAATAAAAAGGTTAAAAAAAAATTTAAATATACTAAACTATAAAAAAAATTTTTACGAAATAAATTGAATTATTAAGAAAAAAAATGCTCTCGTGAACTCTAGAATAACCTAAAGAATTTGTAGGAAATAAATGTTTCAAGATTTC
>SEYY01014974.1:5000-7500 GCA_009176605.1 Armadillidium nasatum | reverse complement strand
TTCTCTCTGAAAAAAATGCTTTAAGAATTTTCATCATGAAAATTTTGAGCAGCTATTAAAGCGGACATTTTTTCTTTTATTTTTATTTTAATTTTTAGTAATCTTCTTCAGTGTTCTATTACATATGTAATTATTATTCTACTTTCCATTAATACCTTTATATATCACTAAATAACTTATCCAAGCTTGTGTAGAAGGCTTGACCTTACCTGGAGTCTTTGCATACGAAAAGGAGTCTCCTCAGCAACAAACAACCTATGATCTCATTTCTAATTGTGGAAAAGAAAAATATTTATATTGCCTCATAATCTCAATTCCATGATTACCCTTTAATCACAAAAGATCTCACTTTATATATTAATAAGTATTATTCGAAAACACAAGACAAAATTTCTATTGTTCTTAAAATTTTTTGGTGTTTAATTTCCTCGTCATTTTTCATTCCTCCTATCCTCTCTGTTGGGCTTCCAGGACATTTTTGTACCACCATTTTGCCTACTTTGCAAAGAGTTTGTCCGTTCTGTATACATTGGGTGTATTTCTGAAAAAGGGGAGCAGAGTTCGGATTCTTCACCCCATAATATCTTTACCTCTGACTAAATCTTCTTCGATCTCTTTCTGCCTTGAAATAATTATATCACTCCTTATCATAAGAGATGAGAATTCCAAAGATTCTCACCCTTTCTCTCTTTAACTCACTCATCCCATATTTGACATCTGTTCATAATCTTACGCTACCTGCAAACTTAGAGATACTTTTTCTATCCTAGTTTTTTCGTATTTCTATGTTTATAAAATGCTACATATCGGAACAGGTCAGCTTTTGACCTTAACATATAACCTCTCGAATGTTTTTTTTTTTTTTTTTTTTTTTTTTTTTAAAGTGGGTTCAATGCCTCTTTTCAATAAGAATTTCAAATTTCTATACAAAAAATGATCTTCATGTCTCAATTCTTTCGTTTAAATTCGCATCTCAGATTGTATTCATTTTTCCTATTCTAATCTCACTCACAACATCATCACCAAAGGATTTAACTTTCAAACTGAAAAATATGTTACAGCCACAAAAAAAAAAACATATTCTATCTTCAATATACAATGAAATATTAATCCTACAATGTTTCCTCTTTTTTTATTTAATTATAAGATAAAAGATTAAATTATTCTTTAGGACTATGGACTATTTTTACCTTGAATCCATCAATATTTTTCGCCTCAGTGTCAACAAAGATTCTATTTTTCATTTCTTGTAACTCTTTCACTGTATAATCATTCTGCAGACTTAATAATTCCTTTTCCTAATTAAAAACAAAATTTCCATAATTTAAATTACAATAAAATGTTTTTGCATATATTTGTAAGTTGAACACTGAAAAAAGAGTTGCCATATTCAACTAATGAGAAGGAATACAATTGGTGATGAAAATAAAGTTCAATAAGTCAAAGTCAGAGAAATATAAATACAATTTCATGCAATTAAGCAACGACTATTAAAAATATATCTAAATTAATATACATATACAGTTCCATTGTTATTTTTAATAAATAAAGCACAAAGAAATTCTAACTCAGTAAGTCAAACTAAGGAAAAACTGAGAAAAACGGTAAATATTCTAAGGTCATAGGGATAAAAATATTGAAACATCCAAAATATTTTTACAAAATATCGCAACAAACCTTTAGAGCATCTTCCAACTGCTGTTTTAGAATTTTAATTTCTTCTAAATACTGTGATTCAATTTCACATTCGTGACCCTCCAAGATCGAATCAATTTTTGAGTAAATTGTTTGCTTTGAGAAATTACTTAACTTGTTTTGACTCTCCTGTAACTTTTCTTCCAATTCTTCAATACATAACTAAAATATAAAATTTGAATCAGAGTTATCATTCAATTTTATATATATATATATATATATATATATATATATATATATATATATATATATATATATATATATATATATATATATATATATATATATATATATATATATATATATATATATATATATATATATATATATATATATATATAAGTAGGTAGGGAGAAATTTGAGATAGTCACTGTATTTAAGCATCTGGGGGTGATTTTTGGAGACGCTGATGTTAGTACGAGTGATGAAGCTGGTCATAGAATAAGAGAAGGGGAGAAGGTGTTAGGCGGTTTGAGGGATATTTGGGATAGAGGAAGGTTACCAAGGGAGGTGAAGGTGAGAATGTTTGAGGGATGCTGTATACCGGTGGTTATGTATGGGAGTGAAGTATGGAGGTTGAACGCTAGAAAGAGGAAAAAAATAGAAGTTTTCGAAATGAAATGTCTGAGAGCGGTTTGTGGAGTTAGTAGAAGAGATAGAGTCAGGAATGTTAGAATAAAAGGAAATGTGTGGATGGAGAAAGAGCTTGGTTGAGAGAGCTGAACAAAGTGTGCTGAGATGGCTGGATATATGATATATATAATATAGATATATATAGTATATAAGTATATAATATTATATATAT
>SEYY01014973.1:10000-15000 GCA_009176605.1 Armadillidium nasatum | reverse complement strand
TGATTTTTATTATGCCAACCCTACTTTTAAGTATCTTGCATACCGAAAACTTTTTATTCTATTTTCTAATCTATGTTTTTTTCAATATTGATTACAATAATTAATTTGATGAATGTTTAGAGCAGCGTAACATTTTTTTTCGAGTTAGCGGAACTATAAAAACGAAATGATCTGAATTGAATTTTGTTGAATAAACTGAAGAACGTAAAACGATTTTGTAAAAAAAAAAAATAATAATAAAACAAATGAATAAATAAATTAAAAAAATTCAAAATTTTAAAATTACGACTTTTACATAATTAATAATTTGAATCATTGCTATAAATTTAGGACAATCAAGAATCCATATTATTGCTGCTATAACAGTAAAATAAATATAACGGCTTCGTAAATAACAAAGGGTTATTTTGATAATCACAAGTATTTTTAAATTTGTCTTTATTTATTTTTTGTTAAAGGTTTTACAGAAATAACGGTAATATTTGTTAAAAAAGATTGCTTAAATAACGACACGGCAATTTATATGTTTAAAATACGTCATAGACTAGAAAGAACTATTACTCCCAATTAGAAAAGAGTTGAGATATGTGTAATTCATATTAACCAATCAAAAATTTGTTTACAGTTCCGCTGCTTGAAGAAAAGTAATGGGTCACGGGTGTGTTCCATGAAATCAAACGTGACGTCACCCTTAAGCCAGCTGCAGCGAAAATATCTTGAAGAATCTTGAAAATTAGTGGGACACTTCTCTTTAGCAATTATCAGCTGATGTACATAAACAGACGTAAATATATTTGAAAATCTAATTTTATCAGTCATTTAATTAACTTAAACAATCATTTAATTTAATTAATATCATTAAAATCATATGTAAGAATATAAGATAACGTATGAATCAAATGAAGATTTTAAAAAGACTGGCGGCAGCCATGATTAAAAACGTTGGAACCATCGAAATTTTAAATAATAATTGAAAAGAATTAATTTGTTTCATTTAAAATAAATAAATTAATGATCCGAAAAGGCTAAAATAATTATCCAAAATAATTTGTAAGCAAATCTATCTGTGTAATAAAATTTACAAAAGGTTTTTATTCTACAAGAAGGCCTTGCCTTTCATTACATAGAAAACGGAGACGTTTTCTTTTACATACGGAGACGCTCGTTGCCAAATATATTTAAGAGGACAGTTTTTACGGACAGTTCACTTCGTTTTTGCAGCATAAATACTATATTTTTTTATGAATTTTTTGGGGGGTTTTCTTTCTATTATGCATTTATATTACTCAACCGCCAAAGAAAAGTATGTGTAGAATGCATGTAAACATATTTTGACTTCATATTTTCAATATAGTGAAAATAGGAGAGGTTACGTGCTATATCAAATTATTACCTATTTCATATAAATTTGTCTTCGTAGTATTGATATACGAAGAAAAAAATGACTGGGAAAGACACATTTACCATATTATTTACTGAAGTAACAAATATCTACACTCTACGCCCAAGATATATTTGTTTTTTATTAAAAACTTTTATAGCATTCTTTTGATACTAAAAATACTAATACAGTCAAAATTGTTTGAACATGGTTTCTAGACAGAGGTAACCTAATGTACCTCAATATATCTTCCCTCATTATAAATTTTTCATTCCAAACAATAAATACCCCATCAACTTCATAAATTTCATCATTTTATGCTGATCTTCAAAATTGTAAACCATTCCAAATTACTAACTTCACAGTAAAAGTTAAACCAATTAATAACAGTAATTTTTAACATTAAATGTCAATACCTATGTTGCTAAAGTATATTACATATAATATATCTTCATAATTCAAATGCATATTTGCAATGCAGTAGTTTTTAGGATAGAAACTAACCTTTAATATATATGAAGGTTTCTTACTTTAGAGAAAAGAAAATGTTTTCATAATTTCGCAGTCAAAATTATAGATTTTAGAACATTTTTCACTAATTACGATTATTAATTAAAAATATTGCAAAAAAGCAAGAAGACTGGGCAGTATGTCAAACAGACTGTATCTAAATCTTTAATTCATATTTACAGAAATACTCTTATTAATAATACAAAATCTCACAAATAACTGAAAAGTAATAACTATTATTTTCTACTGATTATTGATTTAATTTTAACTATCAATATTGATATATAAAATTAAAAGACCAGAAATCTGTTTAAAAACAATATATATATAATATATATATATATATATATATATATATATATATATATATATATATATATATATATATATATATATATATATATATATATATATATATATATATATATATATATATATATTTAAAATTTCAAGCTTACATTGAACTATATATGAAAGAAAAGATCTTCAGCTTAATATTATCCCAGTGGTTCAATAAAATTTTGCAAACCTTTGTTATATTTTTTAACCCCTTCCCTTCCTTTAATAGGGCTCTGCATGTGAGCGATGATTTAAAAAAAAAATAAAAAAAAAATAAAATTCTCTTTTTTTTTTTTTACCAAATAAAATCCTCATTTCCTTGAACATATATTAGTAATGATTGAATAATTCACATTATAAATTAATGTAATAACAAATGATCTCTTCTAATCAGCATTTGATATTTATTCTTTTCTTGTTCTGCGTTGGTAAAATACTTTATCTTTCTATTTAGAATCAATTTGTTTTTATCTTTTAATGTAATTTATTACTCAATTCACTCCACAGCTAAACAAGTTGACTACTTAGAAAAGAATAGTGGCTCTGCCCTACCATTAATTAACCAACTTAATAGATTATTAACATTACTTCACTTTTAGACTATTATATTTTTCCAGTTTATTACATACTCTAAATTAAAAACTAAAGTTTTCAATTTTTCTATTCTACTGAAAAATAATATTTATTACACGAATACAAAAAGACTTCAAAATTTTATTCCAATTTCTTTATACTTTTATTTGTTTTCCAGGAAAAATAATAAACCAGTATCAATTAATTAATTTTCCAAATTATTGCTTTTATTTAAGAATTAAAATCATTCTTGTTGACCTGTTCCTTTATAGGAGGCCCTATATCAATATTTTCCTAAATCTGCGTATAGTATCCAATTAATGGTAAAATATAGCTGTTATAGGACTAGTTATTTCTTTGTTTTTAAAGCAAAATTACTTTATTATGCTTGCACTTTATTATATCTTTGTTCTCCAAATACTTTTTATAAACTAAAATAATTTTAACAATACCTAAATATTTTTTCCCTATTCACAGACTTGGGCCAATCACTACCTAGATCATACAGTAGTTAAAATTTCTTATAGAAAAACTCTTATCTCTTTTCTGTCCAGAGTTAAGATTATTTGATCCTTTAAACTTAGTACATTAAGAAATAATTTGAGCAATATAAACTAGTTCAAGTAAGCTTGGAAACAACACATTTTGATTTATTATTTACATATGCAAATTATTTAAATAAATAGAAACAGTACTTATCTTAATACAGAACTCACAAACCTTCCTTTCATCAGCCTTCCCAATGATATATGACTCTAATATTACACCTGTAGTATTATTTTCTTCAGTTTATATATTTTTCAGTGTAACAGATTTGTGAATCTTACTTGGGAGGCCTTACCTAAAATAGTTAAAAATAAATCTAACATAGTCTACCTTTTATTTAAACAATGCTCAGAATTTAATCCCATATTTCCTCAACTTCAATTTTCTATTTTTAATTTTTTTATGTGCATTAAATAACCATTAATATACATGATAAATATGAACAGTTGCTAATCTGATTTTTAAAAAATTAGGCAGTATGCATATAATAAAGATAAAATGCATGCCTTCGTTAAAATTTGCTTATTTGTTTGAATATAAAAGAGGTAGAAAAAATTCATGTACATAGATGTTATTCTAATGGTAGAAAACGTTTATTAAAAATATGACATAAATAGTGGCTATTGTTAGATAAATTTGAAGCAAAACTGCCCCATTACTTTTATTGGGAGGCTTCAGACACTGTAGTTGCAGCTGCCACTGCATTTCACTGTAATTATGTATGCGCATGAAAAATCAAAACTTTTATTACAGAGGGATTGTAAATATAGTGTAATTTATTTTTAAACATTTTATATGCAATTTAAACAAATAAATTTAAAGTATACATATGAAATTCTATAAACTTTTTAAAATTTAGAATAAAATATTTTGATAGGAATTTTTTTTATGCTTAATAAAATAATGTGAAATTTTTACATTATTATTTTTAGACAAATTGTTATATATCTACAGCCAGTCTTATACATTTAAAAAATTTTAAGCCTGCAGAATATTGGATATATTTTTGTAATGTAGAACTAACATTTTTTTCTCTAATAATTTATTTATTTTACCTTTTGTATAAGCTTTTTCTTTCACTAATTGTTTGTAAATATATATATATATATATATATATATATATATATATATATATATATATATATATATATATATATATATATATATATATAATATATATATATATATATATATATATATATATATATATATATATATATATATATATATATATACTTATTGAGAAATTGGTGAGCTCAAACAGAAAGTATGATCTCATCAGTCTTATTAACAGTATCAAAAAAAATTTAATAAAAAAAATAAATGATCTAAACCTCAAGAAATGTTATTGTAAAAAGAATTTTTCTGTATAAAATAGTTTATTTTTTGCAGGAAACTTTAATATTTTAGTTTGCATGCATTTATTTTGAGTCAATATGATTTTACCAAATGAAATACCTTCAATAAAAGAAGAAAATTGTATTATTAAAAAGGAGGATGACTTTCTTGAGATAGAAGATGGATTTATTGATATAAACTATATAACACCAACTATTGAATATGATGAAGCCTTGAATGATATTTCTATAATTTATGATGATTTTGAACAGCAGTTTATGTATCCTTTAAAGAATCTGGAAATAAAGGAAGA
>SEYY01014973.1:0-7500 GCA_009176605.1 Armadillidium nasatum | reverse complement strand
AAAAATTTCATATAAAGTACTAAATTACTGTTATTAACTATTAAATATTTTTAAGAATCTTTTGTTATTAACATTGAGAATGGAACTTTTAAAAATCCTTTTGTTTTCACTCAATCAATCTAAAGCATTTTCTGGATACCTAACCTTTTGACATCCGTTTACACTGCGAATTGCTGATTCTGAGTGGATCATTCTGCAGGAAAAAAAATGCAGCATTTAGATGTATACAAATTAAGTTTTAGGTTTTGACTCCTCTGCCTAATACCAAAAGTAAGAAAATCTCTGTGTAGATTTTGTTTCACATTTTCAGGCAGAGAATTTGCTGGTTTTTAGAGCATTTTCCTATATATCCAATCATTTGACTTCTATGCATGCGACTCTCTATTTGTATCTCTAGCACAATATTCCAGAAATTAAATGGTTTAATATATAGAAAAATCCTGTAAATGGGTAAAAACTGTTGGATCCCATTCAGTTCTCCCCACCCTGAAAACTTTATATAATTCTAATTAACAATTAAAAAAAAATTTTTTTTTATTGTTTAATTTTGAGAGAATTTTCAACCATTTGACATAATGAAGATAAATTTACAGAGAGACTTGTATATAATTTAACTTTATTGATGGAATTATAAACTTAAAGCTTTATTTAGTACTCATCTGAATTTATTTTACTTATTTATTTATTTATTTTTTTTTGTTGTTGTGTGTGTGTGTGTGTGTGGTTTGATGCACTCAAAGTTGGCATTTCAAATTTGAACAGTATTTTCAAAAAAGTTATGTATAATACTGAAAAATGCTCAGAATTGGTTTTCTGACCATATATATATATATATATATATATATATATATATATATATATATATATATATATATATATATATATATATATATATATATATATATATATATATATATATATATATATATATATATATATATATATATATATATATATATATATATATATATATATATATATATATATATATATATATATATATCTTTCTCACCAAGCTCCTGTAGGCGCAGAGCGCCTGTCAGTAATCTTGCACGAAATCCCTCCACTGTCTCGTCTATCTTCGTATCTTCTCATCTCCTCCACATCCTCGATGTCTCCCCCTCTCCCCTCAATTGCCATCCTGATGTTATCTTTCCATCTAATTCTCGGTCTTCCAACTCCCCTCCTTCCCATCGGCCTCCATTCATAAAATCTCCTCGGATATCTGTCTTCATCCATTCTCTTCACATGTCCAAACCATCTCAATTGTCCCCTCTCAATGAATTTTAATATGTTCTCCACTCCTAATTCCTCTCTTATATTATCGTTTCTTCTTCTATCCCAGTCTCGTCACACCCATAATCACCCTCAACACTCTCATTTCGCATGACTGGATTTTACTTTTGTCTCTTGTACTAAGGGCCCACGCCTCATATCCATACAACTAGTATTGGTCTCAGGATACTAGTGTATATTATAGTTTTTACTTTCCTTGGGACATTTCTATCCTTCATCAGCGGATATAAGGATATCAGTGCGCTATTAAATTTGCCACGTCTTACATCCAGTTCACGGCTTGTACTGTTCTCAGATCCGAAACACACTCCCAGATATTTAAAGTGATCTGACTGTTTCAGCGCTCTGCCACCACACTCTCACGTTCAAATTTTCCTGCATCTTTCCCATCACCATAACTTCTGTTTTGTCCGCATTAATCCTCATTCCAACAAATATATATATATATATATATATATATATATATATATATATATATATATATATATATATATATATATATATATATATATAATATATATATATATATATATATATATAAAAATTTTTTTTTTTTTTTTTTTTTTTTTAAAAGTAATAAAAAATTAAAAATTAAAAATTTTTTTTTTTTTTTTTTTTTTTTAATTTTTGTTTTTTTAGTTTTTTTTTTTTTTTTTTTTTTTTTTTTTTTCTTATATATGATATTACATTTTGATATATTTTTCATGAATACTTGTTCAGAATAATATTTTCAGTACTTATACATGGTAAATTACTTCATGATTAAAATAAACATCTCTTACACACCCCACATTTCTATAATAGTTTATAAAAAATATCAAGATTTCTAAATTTCATTGCCAAATTTATTTGAAATATTAAAAATCTGCATGATTTGTTAAAAGGATCTATTAGTAAATGTAAAAAAAATCTCACAATTATTATACATTTGCTATATATGTATACCATTATTTCTTAGTCATATTTTTTTTTTATTATTATTTCTCCTCTGGTGGGCAAAGGCCAGAGGCCTACTAATGTTCCACCAGAGTTAGGGGGAAAGTCGGGAACATAATCAAATTAAAGGCCGACGTGACCTAATACACGGCGTTTGAAGGTGCCTAAGTCATAGGAAGTTGGGAAAATAAATGAAGGAAGTGTGTTCCAGACTTTACCAGTAGAGTACATGTAAGATTGAGCATAGCGGTTCAGTCTGGGGTCAGAGAGTTGGACAGAGAAAGGATGAGACTGTGTAGAAAGACGAGTCGCACGAACACTTCTCAATGGAGGAGGTATGCGACGAGAGAGTTGGGAAGTTAAAGCTAAATATATCTCATGGTTGTTATGGAATGTCTGTAAATCTAGGTGAAACTTGATCCTGTGACCACCAATATATATATATATATATATATATATATATATATATATATATATATATATATATATATATATATATATATATATATATATATATATATATATATATATATATATATATATATATATATATATATATATATATATATATATATATATATATATATATATATATATATATATATATATATATATATATATATATATATATATATATATATATATATATATATATATATATATATATATATATATATATATATATATATATATATATATATATATATTGCAGTGCCATATTTACAAGGAATTTAGAAACTATAATATTACTCTTCTTATCTCCTGCAGTTATTACCATTCCATAATAAATGTATATTTTAGATTTGCCTTTTGGTCATCTTCAGTCATTAATTTCTCAAATACATATTATTTCCTTTGCTTCATAAATCACAGCTGATATTTGTCTTATTTCCCTGAATTGATCATTCTATTAAGTATCTGCTCATCTGACAACCTTTGGTCTCTTACAGTGCTTTTTGATGCACATCCTTTGAGTCTATATTACAATGTAGATACTGTTTAGTTTGTAATGAGTTTTCTTTTACTGACACTGTTGTTTGTCACTAAATGAAAAAGAATATTTAGCTTATTAGGCTTTAATTTTATCATAGCCTCAACTATTCCTGATAATTATTGTTTTGCTGATATACCTCACCAATTTTAAGTTTACGTCTTCAACACAACTTATAATCACTTTTATATAAGACCTAAGACCTTTTACTTTACTCTTTTTGACTTACACTTCCAGTGAACACTGAAATATTTTTACTGTATCTCCACAGTACCTTATTAAATGGATAAGTATTATTTTGCCAATTCTTTTTTTATTATTCCCAAATGACTCTAATTACTTTTGCTATGGAAGTTGAGTAACTCTGGTTATATGACACAACCATGTCAGACCTCTCATTGCCATTCAGGTTAACTATTTAACAGCTATTTTCTATCTTCCAGTTTGTTTTAATAACAATAATTCCAATTTCTAATTTTCATAAATTCATCAGGCTTTGTGGTGTATTGAAAGTCTTTTTATAGTTATCTTTGCCATCGTAGTACTAGTATTTTTTATTTTTCTGTTAGCAACTAGGAATATTTTTAAACTATGTTAGATATTCATCTTAATTTGCATAACATTTCTAATATATATTGGTAGATTAATTAATAATAATGTTTTGTACACGTAAAAAATATCACTCCCAAACTTATTAGAATCACGGAAATTAAAAGCTATATTATTCATTCTTAGATATAATTTTTTGACATGTATAAATTATAATTTTTTAGAAAGTTCTTTCTAAATTTTTTGCCAGTTAAATCTAAAGGCTGTATTATTTTAATGTTTTTTTTCTTATGCTTGAAAAAGCTAATGTAGTCTTTGCTACTATCCAAATAAAATGTTTAATTAACTGTAACTTCTGTTTATCATTATCAAAGGATCAAGAAGGACCAGTTATACTTTTTTTTTGTATTTTAAATACTACATATTTTTAGCAGTTCCTTTTGTCGCATGAGGAGTGCACGGAAATTTGGCGTAGCTAATATTGTTATAGATGTATTACAATAGTAATGTTGATTTAATTTTGATCCCCAGGAATGCATCTTACAGAGACATAAGGTAAAAGTTTCTGTCTACAAAGAGGGCCTCACTGTGAAGAATATTAACTCTTGTTTGTACCAGATTTCTCCAAGAACAACAAGGAGGAGGAGGTACAGCTTCAGAACATCAATACGAACTAGATCACAAAGCAAATTAGAAGACGCCATAAAACATCCAAAACCAAGAACATGCTCAAGAAAATCAAAAACCGTTTTCAAAAGAAAAAACGATCATTTACAAAGAAATGTTCCTAAGGAAAAAAAAACAAGATGTGTTAAATTGCTTAGTAGAAATGAAGTGAAATTAATTAAAGGTAATCGTTCCTATTCTTGTTCCGCTTGCGGATATATTGGAAAGCAAAGAACTCAGGTTGAGGTTCACATCAGACGACATCTAAACATAAAGCCATTTGCATGTGACCATTGTGATTACGCCAGTGTGGAAAGATCGCATTTGTCAAGGCATCTTAAAGTGCATTTTTTTGAAAAGCCTCATAAATGCCCAAAATGCTCGTATTCCTGTATACAAAAATCATCTCTCAGAAAGCATTTACTTAAGTGTAAAAACCTTTAGTGCCATTTGTATATTCATTGCTTGCTTGCTTCTTTTCAAAAGTTTTTGTTTTTAAAAAATTTTTATGTACGATAGGGATTTATTTTTTTATTTTTTTTATTTTTTTATTTTTTTATTTTTTAATGAAAGTTTTTTTTTTTAATCATTTAACTTTATAGACTTATTTTTTTTCTTTTAAGCGTTTATAAATTATTAGTTAAGTAACTTTAAGTAATATAGCATATTTTGTATTTTAAATTGTTACTGAAATTTTATATTAAGAAATGAAAATTTAAATTTTATGTTACAAAAGGTTGTGTATATATATATATATATATATATATATATATATATATATATATATATATATATATATATATATATATATATATATATATATATATATATATATATATATATATATATATATATATATATATATATATATATATATATATATATATATATATATATATATATATATATATATATATATATATATATATATATATATATATATATATATATATATATATATATAAAGCATTTTATAAAATTTTAATACTTTTATAAAAAATAATAATAATAAATAAAGTTAGCATACCCTGATTTTCTTTAAATTCACTTAAAAATTAATGTGATGCCATCGAATTGAACGTTCAAAAAAAACAAAAAATAATACCAGTTTAGATTAATTCTTAAGACTTTTTTTTTTTTTTTTTTTTTTGGGGGGGGGTACAGAGAAACGAAAATAATGTTTTATTATTTTTCATACCATTATATATATATATATATATATATATATATATATATATATATATATATATATAGAACCGACCGGGGCCCCGGCCCCGGCCAAACCCGGCCATTTTTACTGACCCCGGCCCCGGCCCCGGCCCCGGCCAAAAATCAAGGAAAACCGGGGTTGCCGGCCGGGGTTAAAATGGCAAATTATACTTAAATTTTTTTTTTTTTTTTAATTTTCAGCCGATTCTGCTGAAACTTTCAGTTATATAGATTTTTTACCGGTAAGAAAAGTCCATTTCTAGCGTTTTTCCGAGTTTATTATGGTTAAAAAAAAATTTTTTTTTTTTTTTTTGTTGAAATTTTACCCTTTTTTAATTGAATGGCGGTGCCAAACCACTTTTTAGAATGAGCTGAAAATTGGACTATTTATTCAAAATTAAATGGGATACAAAAGTCTCTAATAGACTTTTATTCCCAGAGCTATAGGAAAAATGTTATAAGCCAAAAACTGACCAACTATAGAAAAAAAAAATTTTTTTGAACTAAAAAAAATCCACCTTTTCAGACAAAATTTTTTTTAAAAAAAATACAACTATGACATTTCCTATTTTTGGTTTGTATAGAGGAGGGGTGGGGCTACAAATTCCTCTATGTACTTTATTCGATGACATTCGTTGGTTTTGAGATATAGCCTTCAAAAAGGTCCATTTTTGGCCAAATTTCAAAAATACCCAAAGTTTGAGAGGCTATATCTCGCTTCAAACAAAGAGCATTTAAATATGCACTAAATAAATATTGTTGCCCTGCCCTCTTCTAAACAATATTCACAAATAAAAAAAAATAGTAGGTAGCGTTTTTTAAAAAATAATTTTTTCCTCCTGAAGGGTACGATTTTTGCAAATTTTTTTCAAGTGCTTATATAACTTTTTCTAGACGTGATATCAAAAACCTATTCCCACCAATGCAAGAAATTGGGCAAAGGATATTCAGCTAAATTTTCAGCTCATGTGGACCAGTGGTTTTATCCAGTTATTCATTTTTAGCAACTTTGGGTCCAAATAAGTTTCAAACCGTTAAAGACTCAAAAAAATGCTCGAAATCAACTCAGAACTTCGTGAAAAAATTCACATACTTTGAAAATTTCAGCTCAATCAGTCAAATAATATAAAAAAAAAATTCAAACAAAATATACGAAAATTAAGATTTTTTTCTTTTCTGTTTCTTTTGACCGCTCCTTTTCTGCTGGTGAATGTTCATCTTTGTGTTTTGATTTTAGATACTCCAAAAAGATTTGGTTGAAATTTTTTACTTGTAGCACCCGGAGGTTCTCTTCTAATTTTCTGACTGCAGATGTTAACATTTAGCTATTTCGAGCCTATCCTGAAACATTGTAAAGTATTCAAATACTGCAGAAGCTGATCTTTTAGCCATATTGACTGAAAGTATAAACAAAATAATAATTTTTAAATAATGTAGCTAAATGAAACAAGTTTGATACATGGCAATAAAATAACAATGATATGTATAAATACAGGTTAAATTGATAATTTTATATCTTACATTTTTTCAAAACTTTACCTTAGGGTCTTACCTACTTACTTACCTGTTGAATCCTATTATGAATTAAGAATTTTTTTTTTTTTAATTTTTGTACTTTTTTTAAACTTTTAACTATACAAAACTGTAATTTTTTTTTTTTTTGAGAAAATGCATATAATCATTAATTTAAGTGAATGTTGGCTATTCTACTCCTTCCTTACAATTAAATAAACCTTATATCTAATTTTCTTAACCTTAAATTTCAGTGCTTTTGACCTCTTTACAAATTTAGGAAAACCCCGGCCAAGACCACCCCCGGCCCCGGCCCCGGCCAAATTTGGGTGACCCCGGCC
>SEYY01014972.1:0-10000 GCA_009176605.1 Armadillidium nasatum | reverse complement strand
GGCTTTCTTACTTCTATGGTTTACCAAAGATCCATAAAGATAATATACCTCTTCGACCTATTATAAGTAATATTAATTGCATTACATATAACTTGGCAAAATGGATTGCAAAATCTCTTTCCCCCCTAATTGGTTGCATTTCATCCGCACATCTTAAAAATTCCTCAGATTTTATTGAAAAAGTGAAACACGTTGAATTGCGTAACAAGAGATTTATGAGTTTTGATGTGGTTTCTTTGTTTACGAGTGTTCCTGTTCCACTCACCATTGCATGGTTGAAAGAATATTTAGAGTCCTCTGATTTTACTTTACCCGTGAATATTGATGTGTTTTTACAATTGATAGATCTTTGTTTGTCTCAGTCTTATTTTACTTTTAATGGAGAATTTTACATCCAAGTCGCTGGTTTAAGTATGGGTTCTCCACTTTCTCCTGTTTTATCAAATATTTTTATGGAGATTTTTGAAAGAAAATTTCTCCCGAATATTTTAAGTTTTGATCACCTATGGCTTAGATATGTTGATGACGGTTTTGTCCTACTTCCTGATTATGTTGATCCACTTGTAATTTTGACGGAATTAAATAACTGTGTTCCACAAATAAAATTTACTTTTGAACTTGAACAGAACAATAGTCGCCCATTTTTGGATGTCTTGTTGACTAGGAAAGTTTCCATTGATAATAGTTCTGAAAATTTTGTTTTTAATGTTTATAGGAAGGACACACATATTGATAGTTATGTACATTGGTTTTCATGCCATGGAAAACATGTAA
Organism: Armadillidium nasatum; assembly: GCA_009176605.1. Classification (NCBI taxonomy): domain Eukaryota; kingdom Metazoa; phylum Arthropoda; class Malacostraca; order Isopoda; family Armadillidiidae; genus Armadillidium; species Armadillidium nasatum. The sequence continues at coordinate 9,226 of SEYY01014972.1, read as the reverse complement.
AATTAGGTATATTAAAAGGTTTCTTTTTGAGAGCACATAGACTTTGCAGTCCTATATTTTTGAATGAAGAAATTACTCATATTAAATCAGTTTTTAAGAATTTAGGTTATCCATCTCAATTTATAAACAAGGCATTATCATCCACCAAAAGAAAATTACGGGATTTAGATGTACAAAGAGGTGAGTTGACCTCTACCTTTGATAAGGATGTTGTAAATATAGACAGAAATGAAAATATAATTGTTGATAATGCTAGAGATGTAGTTTTTAACCGTCCAAAAATATTTGATATTAAAAATAAATGTATTTTAAGTGTTCCTATCGAAACCGAAAATTTAAAGAATTTTATACCAGAAGAATTTTTAATTGTTTCAAGTGTCCCAAACAATATAAAGAATTTCTTTCATAAACAAAAAATTTTTAAACCAATAGATGAAAAAAATTCAGGTGTGTATCGTATCCCTTGTAGGGATTGTGAAAGTGTTTACATTGGAGAAACATCAGATTTCGTAAGAAGAAAATACCAGCACAATTATGCACTTCGTATTGGAGATGTGAACTCTGCCTTGCATAAACATCGAGTACTTAAGAATCACAGAATTGGAATGGATGATATGAAATTATTGATGAACGAGGACAATGTTAATAGAAGACAATTTGTTGAATCCTTTTTTATTAAAAATGTTAACAATTTTAATATTCATGTTAATAATAATAATAATTTTTTACTTGATGATTTTACTAATAATATCGTTAAAAAGTTTTCAAAATTTTCAATTTTTATTAAGAATCTTAACAACTTCATTTAATTAACCAACTAACTTTTAGGATTTTTATACCCACCTTTTTAATTTTTTAGTATTAAACTTGAGCCTGAAAGAGGAAGGACGGTTGCTCCTTCGAAAGCCTCGCTCTTTTTTAAATATTTGTGTTTTAACTTTCCTGTGGGGTTTTAATTGTATAAAACAAAACACGGTTATAGTGTTCTTTTGTCTATATATATATATATATATATATATATATATATATATATATATATATATATATATATATATATATATATATATATATATATATATATATATATATATATATATATATATATATATATATATATATATATATACTCGCTGGACAAAGTCCGGAGTCAAGCCAGATGTCAATGGATCTGGAAAATCTATCCAGATCGGTGGGGTACCGATATGACTCAGATACACGTTGATTGAAAGTAAAGCAAGTCCAAGACAGTGTGAAAACTGTTAGAGAGTGTGTACACAGTCTCTAACAGTAGAAAACATGAAAACAGTACATAGCGATAAGTCGGTGAATGGAGAAATGTACAAGAGAAAGGGTTAGATTGTGTAGAGAGGCGATTCTCACGATACAGTCTCAAAGGAGTAGTCATGAGAAGCGAGAAGATCAGTGACCTTTGTAAAATGGTGGTAAGCGAGGTTGCACCAGCAAATCACGTGGCGAAAATCCCATAGACACTACCTTGTCATGGAGTTGAATGAAGGGGAGATCATCTCTAATGTGTGATACTTGCAGGAGCAAAGAACAAAGAGCAAAGTAATTGGTGCGGCGTGAAGTAATTCTTAAGGTGTCGGTGAAAATCTAGTCTCTTATATTCTTGTTTTAGAAATAATGTCCCCTTTCTAAGAAAATTCACTAGAAAACAAGAATATTAAGGAGAGATGAAGGTTTGAGCTGTACATTTTCTAAGATGCCCATCATAGTTGTATGGAAGATTTTATCGAGTAAGGGTGGCACTTTTGGGTGATTTGAAAACAATCATGTTTCCACTGTCTCGATTTGAAATGCATGATAGAACAAGCGCCTGTTGGTCAATGCATCCCTCCTTGTTTCTATGAACTGTTGTTGGGAGGAGGCTACTTCAAATTAGAAAGAGTAATGAAGGGTGAGGTCTTCAGCAAAAGAGCGAATAAAAGATGAGGTGATGAAGACATTAATGTAAAATCAGAAAACTGATGGAGATAAGGTAGAGCTTTGAGAAGCCTTACTACTAATAGAATTAAAATAAGAACGGTAACCATCTACAACAGATGCTGAAAGGAAATTAGAGAGAAGGATAGATATCGTGACAGGGAGTTTTAGAAATCAAAGATATATATATATATATATATATATATATATATATATATATATATATATATATATATATATATATATATATATATATATATATATATATATATATATATATATATATATATATATATATATATATATATATATATATGCAACAAAATTTTCTTAAATAATAAACTCTAGATACATAAGTTACGCTACTGAGGATTGATAGACACTGATCTTAATATATATATATATATATATATATATATATATATATATATATATATATATATATATATATATATATATATATATATATATATATATATATATATATATATATATATATATATATATATATATATATATATATATATATATATAGTGTCATAGTTACCCAAAATATAAAATAACGTTTTCTTTAAATTAAAAATATTTTAAAGCGTTAACTTGTGAAATGTGTTCATAGTGTTTTTAATAAGAAAAAGGCTGGTAAAACTAGTGATAAATAAAAACCAGATTTCTTTTTGTGATAAAAATAATTATAATAAATATATAAAAATATAAAATATTAATTAAAAAAATAAAACATTTTAAATATAGTGTAAATGGTAAATTATTACCAAAACAATTTCTTAATTCACTTTTGATGCTCTTTTGTTATCTATTCTCCCGCTAAAATTATTTTACCGCTAAATTTGAATTAAGGTAAAACATTAATAGAAACTATTATAAAATGTATTTATTTTATGTTATATAATATTATATTTATAAATAAAAATGTTTATGTCATAATTTCAATTATAATGTACTTTTATGTGTAAAATTTAAAATTATTATAAAATAATATTTTATAATTTAAATAAATAAGATTTTGTATACTATTTAAATGTCAATATGTAAAACTTTAAAAATCATAACTTTGTTAACTATTTTTGTTAAAAATAATAAATAAAGTGGAAAACTCTCTACTTTTCTTACACCTTCCCAAATATTGAGATAATTTCAGAAGGTATAGAATAAGTAGTAAACTTTCCCTTTATCCAAGGAACCTAAGAAGAAACTACCACTACAGCCGAACTGCTCCAAGAAGAAGACGTCCCAAGCAGAAGTCCAAAAGAAGCTGCTCTTACAAGAAGTTCCAACGCCTCTGCTACCAAAAAGGAAACCCAGTTTGGCAGCCCATTTGCCCTCGACTGTGGTTCCTCCTTTTAAAAGTAGTCTTCTCACCCAAGGCTACCAACTCTCCGAGGCTACCAACCCTCTTGAGGCTCTGAAGAGAACCGATGGCCACCTACCCGACCTTACAGATGGCATCCCTACAAGGCGGCATTTCCTCAGGGATCATCAAGCCAGCATTCACCATGAGGCCCTACTAGCCGGCATTTACCAAGGATCATATATATATATATATATATATATATATATATATATATATATATATATATATATATATATATATATATATATATATATATATATATATATATATATATATATATATATATATATATATATATATATATATATATATATATATATATATATATATATATATATATATATATATATATATATATATATATATATATATATATATATTATATATATATATATATATATATATATATATATATATATATATATATATATATATATATATATATATTATATATATATATATATATATTATATATATACAAAGTTAAAATGGATGTATCATTTGTATTCGAATGAGCGGAAAGGAGTCTTAAGTTTAAAAATCAAAAGAAGAAATTCGAAACTTCAAATATCCGAGAGAAAATATGAAGTACCTAGATTCACAGCATAATGATTTAAATTAAGTTAAAAGTTTTAGCTGAGCTAAAGTTATAATCAAGCTAAAGTTTTAAGTTAAAGTTTTAAACAAGTTGAAGTTTTAAGTTAAAGTTATAAATTAAGTAAAAAGTTTTTAAAAATAAGTTGAAGCTTTAAGTTAAAGGTTTAAGTTAAAGTTATAAATTAAGTTTGTTATAATTAGTATAAAGTTTTTAATCAAGTTAAAGTTATAAATTACGTTAAAGTAATAAGTTAAAGTTATAAATTAAGTTAAAGTTATAAATTAAGTTAAAGTTATTTAAATAAATTAAAGTTTTTAATAATTAAATTAAAGTTATAATTAAGTTAAAGTTATAAATTAAGTTAAAGTTATAAATTAAGTTAAAGTTATAAATTAATTAAATAAAAAAAAAAAAAAAAAGTTTTAGGTTAAAGTTATTAAAAAAAAAAAAAAAAAAAAAAGTAGGATAGAACAGATCCTTGATAATTAATAGAATTAAATGATGAGGAAAGTCATCTTTAACTATTATTGAGATGGATGAAAGGAAACCAGAGAGGAGGATAAGAATCTGGAAGAAAAAGATTTAAAATCAACGCTTTGTGTGAGACTGCTGAGAGCCATCAGTAAGTCTAAGGGTACAGCAAAATGTTTCGCCGAGATCGAAATGTTAAAGTATAGATGACAAAGAACTAGAGAAAAGGGTAGAAATCCACCTGTATAGCCTTCTTACGAAAGCCATACTGATGATCAGAGATAAATTGGAAGAGTTGAGATGTTTCCAAATCTTCCTGTTAAGTATAGATTTGTCAGCTTTAGAAAGAACGGGACTTAAAGAAATGAGGGTTATAGATAGAAGCCGGAGAAAGTCCCAGAAAGAATGAAAGGAGAATGGAATTTAAAGTTTATAACCTTTTGTAATGTTACACAGAATAGATTTTTCTGTACTATTCTGATGTGGAATATGCGACATTGGTTTAAAGGTAACGGTAATTCTTGAAGTATATCACGTGAACAAACAGAATTAAACCAATGTTTGTTAAGTTTAGTAGTGAAAAGAATATGAAATGCGCTCTCGGTGTCAGAGAGAGCCTCATTGTGTGTGTATATATATATATTATATATATATATATATATATATATATATATATATATATATATATATATATATATATATATATATATATATATATATATATATATATATATATATATATATATATATATATATATATATATATATATATATATATATATATTCCGTGAGGCTCACCTATTAATCAAGGTTGTTCTGGATACCGAAATGGATGGCCGCTCTCAACCGTGTCTTGGACTAGAAGGAAGTCATTGACTGTTCTGCGCATCGAGATCACCTAATATGATGATTTATGAGAAAGGAGAAGGAGAAAGAATGTGCTCTATTAAGGTGAGTTTAAGGCAATGTTCCAGACTGCCAACCAGCGCCTTCCACTCCTTCTGGTACTCCTCAGAGATCTTCTTGTCCCACGGGACTCCGAGTTTCCAGATTTTCTGAAGAAGGAATTTCCCTCTTACCACTACAGGGGCCAAGACGCCCAAAGGATCGAATATGGAAGCTAAGTGTTGCAGTATTTTCCTTTTAGTATTAGCGGCTGGATCTAGGGTCCTTTCGGGGTAAGACATGGTGTCTTCAGTGGAATGCCACATCATTCCCAATACCTTGAGAATGTCCTCCTCTGCCCCCACTCCATTCGCCCGAAAGGTGAGGTTCGCATTCTGGCAGTTGGACAACCATTCTCGTAGGTTGAGGCCGGCCCTGTCGAAGAGGTTTCTTGTTTGATAGCAAAAATCATCCACTTCAGCTTCAGTGTCGAAGGTGCCGAAAAGGTTGTCCACATAAATTTGGTTGAGAATCACGTCCTCATAATCCGTGTCCGAGTGGCGGACATGGTGTTGAATACAAGCGGCCAGCAGAAAAGGGCTGCAAGTGGCCCCAAAGAGCACTAACGTAAATCGGTAAGTAACCAGGGCGCTCTTGGGGTCGGAAGGGTCCTTCACCAAGAGGAACCGTGTTGAATCTCGATCTCTCTGCGTGAGACGTATCCCCAAAAAGGCCTTTTCTATGTCTGACGAGGTAGCGTATTTCTTCTGCCGGAACCTGAGTAAGACCTTAGTGAGATCGGTCACGAGAGAAGGTCCGCTATGTAAACATTTATTCAGGCTAGGCTCATTCGACGAGCAGTCAAATACGACCCTTAGAGCCGTCGTAGCTGAAGATTTCCGAACCCCGTGGTGGGGTAAATAATGTAACTTAGCATCCGGATGCATGGGGCTTATTGGGCATACTTCCTCTATAAACCCCCTAGCAAGCTGATCTCTTATGACTTCTGCATAGCTTTCCATTAAATCTGGATTCTCTCTAAGCCTCTTCAGTACGCTATACAAGCGTCTCTTGGCTAATGCGTAATTGTCGGGGAGAGGGGGGTGTCCCGTTCGCCACGGCAGGGACACCACGTAACGGCCATCCTCGAAGGTGAGGTTTTCTCTGAAAGCTTCCAAGGTGGTTCTCTCCGCCTCAGTGAACTCCTCTCTAGGTAAAATTCCTATATGAGAAAGGGTCCACAATCTGTCCAAATCTCGGAGTGAATCCTCGGATTCGCTCCCTTCCATTAAGGGGGCTGATTGGGCGTCGCTATTGGCTGAGGAGGGCCCCGAGAGTGGGTGCCTAGCCTCTGCAACGCCCGCTTGATCGGTGTCCTCTTCCATCTGCGGGGTGGAAGAAGGGGTGGTGATCCCACTCGAGTAACTGGGGATCCTCAACATCATTTCCGACAATCTCTGTCTCCAATATAGGGAGAGGTCTTCGTCGCTTCCCCCTATCGGGTGATATATCCGGCCTTATCTCATCAGTGAGGAGAACCTCTGCTCTGAAGGTAGATATGACTGTCACCTGGGAAGTAGAGTCGTCGGAGGAAAAAGGGAGTGGGCCCCATACGAGGTGTCCCACATTTGTGTTCATCAGTCTGAGGCAATCTTGGAACGTCTCCGACCGTCCTAACGTTAGAATCGGAGATGTGGTCCTTGATAGAAAGTGACGGACCGACGCTTACAATGGAAGTTGGGCATAGTAAAGACCCTCCACACTTCCCCTGATAATTATGTACGATCTGTGTCCCTCAGAACGAGCCGAGGGGAAATCACGCGCGCAGTGGTACACTTGTATCCACTGGAAATTCATACAAATATTTTCGATACGACGAACGATTCCACTTCGGAAGATACTGCCCAAGAGGCGGGATCAGAATTGGACAGGAGAGGACACCAGCGACAAGCCCACCTGGATGCTAGACGAAAGATCCGGGCTCTGATGTCCGAAGAAGAGTAGGGGGGAACTATTAGGCAGGTTGGCGTTCCGGACGGGCCAATGAAACCGTTGCCAACCGTGCCTTTTCCCCCGACGGTCGAACCCACCTCCTTCGTGGTGGGGAGTTTTAATGTTGTAAAAATACAACCAACTACGCTCTCTCTCATACATGTATAAATTTAACCATGTGCGTGGGAAGAAAATAGAAATTTCAACGACCTTTTTGCCAGAGCCAAGAAAATAGAGGAAAAAGGTTATAAACAGTGAAATTGAGAAGTCGGGGGGAGGACAACCCAAACGACTAAAGCTCTATAAAATCCCATTAACTTAAAGAGAAAATTCACTTTCTCAAGGAAACGTATCGGAACAAACCCATAAAACTGCAGTTTTCTTAAACCAGAGCGTAACAATAAAAGACAATAATTCTCTTCTTTTAGAGACAAGTTGACCAAGAGCCATAAACTAAAGTTCATGGTAAATATATTTTTTTTGATTCCCACGGAAAGAATAACGAATTTCGTGTAGGCTGTTCAAACCTCCCTCGAAGAGCTCGGAAATGAACGACGATTGGTCAGAACCCGTCGAAGACACCCTTAAACCAGAAAAGGCCAATTGCGACTCTATATAATGAGAGGAGCGGAGCCAGGGAAGGAGCGCTCGAGAATTCCGAACTCAGATAGGAGGAAGGCCTTAGGCCAGGTTATCCGGAGGGTGGGGCTTAAGGGAGAGATTTTTTTTGTTTGAGTCAGTCTAAAGACAGTGCTAGAGGAGGAACGTTGTACGTTTCCTCATCTCCGTAATGGTGTGAAATATTGTTGTCAATTAGAGATGTTTTAACTTTGTGATTTTTTATGGGTCATTTTTAAACCTTTTTAATTCTGAAAAATGGAACCCATTGGGCAGACCCCCCTATACAGTGATTACAGTGTTTTATCGAATTTACGTAATAATGCATTTACTTAATTAAACAGCTCATTTGAATATGATGTTTTCAGCCTGCGGCTGCATCCAAATTTTCGATATTTCTCTTTTTTGTAATTTGCGCCTTTCTTTCTGAGAGGCATTTTATTTCTCTTATGTAAATTTATAGAGACTGCATTTCCACGTTAATCATAATAAAAGGTGTACGAAAATAAGGGTTTGTATTCACCTAAATTTAAGTGGGGTCCATCTTGGTGAACAGTTATTGTAAGTAATCTCTCTTGTTGTTCCGAATATGAAGGGGTAAGTGTTAAATTCCCTTTCTGTATATATATAGGTATATTTGTAGAAATTTGTTTGTATAAACACCCGACATGTCTCCTTCCTACGCTATTGCAAACAAGAGATGTGTTGGAACCACAGTTAATAAACACTCTTACTATCTGAAACGTAGCACCTATTAATATTGAAATCAAACAACCATACTATTAATATTTCATGTCTCCTTTCAATCTGGTTATTCTCTCTTGCATGATTCTTATACTTCCTTCTATCTGAAGGAATACCCCTCCTAGGGGGCGTCCGGAAGGGTTTTAGCATGCGAATTTTTCCGGGGCAGGATGGAATTTTAAATCCCTTCGGGGGTTTATTCTGAACCTCCACTTAAATAACCAATCGGAAGGAAGATAACAGTTACTTACAATTTTATATTTTTATTTGTTCTTTAATTGGCTATATTTCGATTGCTTCCTTTTGCCAAAAATAAAACGGAAATGATCGAATCGAAGTAACTGAAATATAGGATTTGTGTGCGATAAATGCATGGAGCTATCGAAGCAACAACGAATATCGCCCAAATAGTCGAAGAATTCAGGATAGTGTGTGGAATTAAGAGATACATAAACAGAACAACTATTTATTTCTAGATTCATAAAAGCACAAGATGGGGGGAAAAACAGAAGACACCGACTTTTAATTACAAGGACAATCGGACTCTTTATGCAAATGAACTTTTGCAGCAGCATTTGACCATAAATTGAAGATAAGAGACA
>SEYY01014971.1:22500-25037 GCA_009176605.1 Armadillidium nasatum | reverse complement strand
TGCCTTGGTAAATTTTTTCGTGTATGTCTTTCTACTTCAACCTTCCCTTCTTGCTGGAAACGTGTGCTCTTTCAGCCTGTGCCGAAGGGGAGGAAACCCATCTCAACCCTCTAACTACCGTCCAATTTCTTTAACCTCCGTTCTTTCTAAAGTTTTCTAATCTATCCTTAACAGGAAGATTTGGAAACATCTCAATTCTTCTAATATCATCTCTGATCGCTAGTATCGCTTTCGTAAGAAACGCTCTACTGGTGATCTTCTTTCCCTTCTCTCTGACTCTTGGTCATCCGCTCTTCGGCATTTCGGTGAATCTTTTGCTGTCGCTGGACATATCGAAAGACTTCGATACAGTCTGGCACAAAGCTTTGATTTCCAAATTTCCATATTTCGGAATCTATCCTTCTCTCTGATTTCCTTTCTGGTCGTTCTATAGCAGCTGTTGTAGACGGCCACCGTTCAACCTGTAAATCTAATAATAGTGGTGTTCTTCAAGGATCTATTCTATCCCCAACACTTTTTGTTCTTTTCATTAATGACCTTCTTTCTCTCTATTACTTCATCTCCTATCCACTCCCATGCTGAAGACTCCCCCATTCATTACTCTTTCCATTTTGAAAGGCGCCCCTCCCAACAACAGTTAATAGAAGCAAGGAGGGTGGCCTTGGAGCAACTAACTTCTGCCCATATACATATCTCTCATTTCAAATTGGGGCAGAGAAAACATGGTCGTTTTCAATGCCTCAAAATCTCTCTACTCGACACAAACTTCCACACAACTATGATATCATCTTCGAAAACACAGAACTCAAACCTTCATCTCTCGGTAATATTTTTGGTGCTTCTTTTTCTCGTGATTTTTCTTGGAAAGATCACATTATTTTTCTTTCTAAACAAGTTTCTAAGAGGTTGGGTGTTCTGAGGAGCCTACAGCATTTCTTCAGTCCACCCCAGTTGCTTGCTCAGCATAGGGGTGTTGTTTGCCCCTGTATGGAGTATGCGTCACATCTGGGGTGGTTCCACTCAAACAGCTCTCCTGGAAAAGGTGGAGTCTAGGGCTTTCGTCTTATAAATTCTCCTGCTCTCACTAATTCTCTCCAATCTCTCTCTGCCCGTCGAATTGTTGCGTCACTCTCTCTCTATATATATTATCCCTATTACAATGGACACTGCTCTTCTGAACTCTCTCGTCGCATACCTCCTCCATTGAGAAGGGCTAGTGGGGTTCGTCTCATCCTTTCTCTGTCAAACTCTCTGACCTCAGACTTAACCGCCATGCTCAATCTTACATGTACTCTACGGGTAAAGTCTGGAACACACTTCCTTCTTCTTTTTTTCCAGCTTCCTATGACTTATACACCTTCAAATGCCGTGTATCAGGTCATTTCGGCCTTTAATTTGACCAGATTACTGACTTTCTTCCTAACTCTGGTGGTATTTTAGTAGGCCTCTGGCCTTTGCCCACCAGAGGCGTATATATATATATATTAATATATATATATATATATATAATTATATATAATATAATTATATATATATATATATATAATATATTATATATATATATATATATATATTGCGCATAATCAGAAGAAAATGTACAATTCAATTTCGCAGGTACAGTACATTTGCAATCAATATGAGACTTCTCTGAATTCAATTTGAGTTATTTTGAGTTCACTTTAATATACTCAATCAATTTGACAGTTATTGGAATTCAGTTTGAAGTAAATTGAATTCATTTTCATTATTACAATCAGCTTATTAATTTTCTGAACCCAATTTAAGCTAATTTGAATTCACCAATAAATATATGAATATAAAATCATTTTTGAGAGTAATCAATACTCAATTTGAGTAAATTTGAGTCCACTTTATATGTAATTAATTTGAGAGAATTCTGAACTCAGTGTGAGTTAATTTGAATTTACTTTCATGTATTCCATCAATTTGAGAGATTTCTGAATTTCAATTTGAGTAAATTTGAGTTCACAATAAATGCAATCAATTTGAGAATTATCAGAACTCAGTTTGAGTTAATTTGAATTTACTTTCATGTATTCAATCAATTTGAGAGATTTCTGAATCTCAATATGAGTAAATTTGAATTCACAATAATTGTAATCAATTTGAGAATTATCAGAACTTAGTTTGAGTTAAATTGAATTCATTTTCACATATTCAATCAATTTGAGAGATTTCTGAATCTCAATTTGAGTAAATTTGAGTTCACAATAAATGTAATCAATTTGAGAATTATCACAATTCAGTTTGTGTCATATTAATTCATCTGAAATCTACTGTATTTATTCCCTTTGTGTTATTTTCTTTTCCTTCCTTAAACATTTACATATTTGTCTACTGATTGTTTTTATCTCTTGTAGCTCTTTCACAAGATCTTTTATGTTGCTGTCTCAATTATTTGTATATTGTAAATCGGCTGACGTTACGTCATCTTCTTTCATGGATAACTGTCCATCTTCTTGGAGAAAGTTGCTTATTTTTACGGCTTAGGAATCAACCGTTTTCTTGTTGACTGC
>SEYY01014971.1:7500-10000 GCA_009176605.1 Armadillidium nasatum | reverse complement strand
CAGGCATAGAATTGTAATAATAAAAATAATAATAATAATAATAATAATAATAATAATAATAATAATAATAATAAAAAATAAATAATAATAACAGCAATAATAATAATAATAATAAATAATAATAATAATAATAATAATAATAATAATAATTAAAAAAAACGATAATAATTTAACACTAATTATAATATCAATAAAATTAATATTAATACTAATAATAATAACAATATAAGTAAAACTACTACTGCTATTATTTATTATAATAATAATGATATTGATAATAATTACAATAGTAATAATAATAAATTAAAATAACAAGCATAAGTAATAATAACAATAATAATAATAATATCAATAATAGAGATAAATAATAATAATAATGATAATAATAATAATAATAATAATAATAATAATAATAATAATAATAATAATAATAATAATAATAATAATAATAATAATAATAATAATAATAATAATAATAATAATAATAATAATAATAATAATAATAATAATAATAATAATAATAATAATAATAATAATAATAATAATAATAATAATAATAATAATAATAATAATAATAATAATAATAATAATAATAATAATAATACCGATCTTTAATTCAAATGCTGGAAAGTGTAAATGATAGTGAATAATATCATTGCTATAGAATGGTAGAGGAACTACGCCTTAAAAGCTTAATACGATGCAGCAAGTGATGTGGAAATATATTAGTAAGTCAAATAGAAGTTTCGTACTTTAACTATTTTATCATTATAATTATTTTTATCATTATTTATTATTTTTACTATTTTATATATATATATATATATTATTATATATTATATATATATATATATATATATATATATATATATATATATATATATATATATATATATATATATATATATATATATATATATATATATATATATATATATATATATATATATATATATATATATATATATATATATATATATATATATATATATATATATATATATATATATATATATATATATATATATATATATATATATATATATATATATATATATATATATATATATATATATATATATATATATCAGTAATAGAAATGTTCTTAGGGAACCTAATTCTTAAATATAAATAAACTTGCAAAGAAAACTGCTAAATTCATTTTAAAGCAAACGTTTCGTATTTATTAAAATACATCTTCAGTGATGAAAATAGAATAAAGCACTGAAGATGTATTTTAATAAATACGAAACGTTTGCTTTAAAATGAATTTAGCAGTTTTCTTTGCAAGTTTATATTATATATATATATATATATATATATATATATATATATATATAATATATATATATATATATATATATATATATATATATATATATATATATATATATATATATATATATATATATATATATATATATATATATATATATATATATATATATATATATATATATATATATATATATATATATATATATATATATATATATATATATATATATATATATATATATATATATATATATATATATATATATATATATATATATATATATATATATATATATATATATATATATATATATATATATATATATATATATATATATATATATATATATATATATATATATATATATATATATATATATATATATATATATATATATATATATATATATATATATATATATATATATATATATATATATATATATATATATATTATATTTAAAAATTTAGAAGGAAAAAAATCCGTAAAAACATTGAAAACACTAATGAAGGAGTGATTTAATAAAAAATAACCTTATATGAAAATGTTCTTATTTCATTCTTCTAAGTATTCTAGAAAAATAGAAATAAAACTGTTAAGCAAATTTTGAAGGAGGAACATTTGAAGTTTTGGTGGCCGATTTCCGGATTTGGAAAACCATGAAAACACCATGAAGGATTGTTTCAATCAAGAACAACCCTTAGATGAAAATGTTTCTGTATCATTTTCCTAAATTCCTGAAAAAAATAAAGAATAGTTGCTGAGCATTTGAACTAGGGTCATTTGATGATGGGTGGGCTGTTTCCCAAACTTGAAAACACTATGAAAACACTATGAAGGAGTGTTTCAATCAAAAACAACCCTTAGATGAAAATATTTCTACATCATTCTCCTAAGTACCCTGAAAAATTAAAAAAAAAAATGTTAAGTAAATTTTGAAGGGGGCCATTCAAAGTTGAGGTGGGATATCTCCTAAACCATAGCCCCCACAGAAATATTACAAGAATACAGAAATGTGGATCGTCCCCAATTATACTGATGTAGCAAGTGTGATTTATCAGCTGTGAATATTAAAAAAGTTATTACAAAAAACAATAATCGACAAAATGTCCCAATGAAAATGCCCCCTCTCATGAGGGGAGTGTAATGAAAATGTCCCCACTCAAGAGGGAGGGGAGAGTAAAAAAATTCCAAAGTGTTAGGGATACGGGTAGAGAACTG
>SEYY01014971.1:2500-5000 GCA_009176605.1 Armadillidium nasatum | reverse complement strand
TATATATATATATATATATATATATATATATATATATATATATATATGCAACTACAATACAATCTCTCCCAGGAAGGGTTTTCACCCTGTCAGTGGAACCAGCATCTTTCCCCATCTGCTTGAAGAAGTTCACACAGAGCCCTATATATATATATATATATATATATATATATATATATATATATATATATATATATATATATATATATATATATATATATATATATATATATATATATATATATATATATATATATATATATATATATATATATATAATATATATTATATATATTTTTAATATTTATAATGAAAATTTTAAAATAATAAAACAAATTTCTTATTTTTATTTATCTATATTGTGATTTTCTTTGAAAAATTGCATAAATTTAAAAAAAAAAAAAAACGTGTCACTCCCGCGTGTCGCGTGGCACCTGAGGCTGGACTAAAATTCGGCACACGTCGAATGATATTTTGACAAACATTTCAGCATGCAGTCAATGTTCTTTAAAGGAAACTGAAAAAAATTGGCTATAAAATGTAAAATATTGTAAAAAAATTTTAAAATTGATTTATTTTTTATTTTTATTCCTTTTTTTTTTTTTTTTTTACTTTTTTTTCACTTTCTACAAAAAACTTTTTATTAAAACCTCCATTTTTTTCCTCTTACTGTTGCAGGACACTTATTTGTTATTGCTTAGGGCTGGGAACACCTTTCACTAGTTGCTTTCACGATCATGGAAAACTGCAACATTGTAAGACATTCATTTATTTCTAGTATTACTTTGATAATAATAATAATAATGTTATTATTTTATTAAAAATGGTAAACTCTCTCTCTCTCTCTCTCTCTCTCTCTCTCTCTCTCTCTCTCTCTCTCTCTCTCTCTCTCTCTCTCTCTCTCTCTCTCTCTCTCTCTCTCTCTTCTCTCTCTCTCTCTTTCTTTCTTTTTCTATATATATATATATATATATATATATATATATATATATAATATATATATATATATATATATATATATATATATATATATATATATATATATATATATATATATATATATATATATATATATTGGGAAAAGACTAAAAGCTTACACACAGTCCACCAAAATTAAAGAAGGTAAATTCCAATTCAGATCAAAAGCCGACATGATCAGAAACTCGAACCTTAAAATATGCAAATCATTATGGTGATCAAAAATGGAAGTATGAGTGTACATGTAAGAATGAGCATTGCAATTACATTAGGGGCTATTGAGTTCAACAGAGAAAGAAAGAGATTATTTGGAAAGAAGATTACACAAGTTTTTCTCAAAGGGAAAGAGAAATGCGGCCAGTGAGGGTAAAAGAGCAATGATCGTTGTCATGGCAACAGTATAAGAAGAGTAATACTATGCTGCATCTCGGTTGCCAGGAATAGATTGGAACTCGATTGCCAGAAATAGATTGAAACTCGGTTGAATGAAATATGGAACTCGGTTGCCAGAAATAGACTGGAACTCGGTTGCCAGAAATAGATTGGAACTCGGTTGCCAGAAATAGATTGGAACTGAGTTGCCAGAAATAAATCGGAGAGTCAGTTGAGAGTAAAAGAGCTTTGATAAATGAAAAAAAACCTAAGCTACAACCTTTTCAAAAGTAACTAAAAAATCGGCAACCACCTCAGAGGGGTGATGCACATTCTATATATGGAAAAACAACGTCCTAACGAAGAGCAAACAACTGGGGTGGCGAGTAGAGGTTCTATGCACCCCAGAAGACTCGCAGCACATTAAAAAGTTCGTTTTCTGAAGGAAATAATGTGACCCTACAAAGAAAGATGAGATAAAGAATAAGAACAAAGGAAGGTTTGAGTTTTATGTTTTTGATAACTTTCTACACTGTAAGAATTGTCCTAACGAATCGTTGGGACAAGTACAAAAATGTCACAAGAAATTTTTTTTAGTTATTTTCTTAGGAAAACAATCGGTGAAGCGACTTTTTTATAATTAACATGTCTTTTCTCTAATGAAAATTTTATCGTGATATTTTTACTACTTGTCCCAACGATTCGCTAGGACAATTTTTGAAGCTTAGTCTTGTGAAAAATTTGTTTCTAGTTTTTTGAGTTTTTGAGGCATTGAAAATAACCATATTTTTTTCTCTACTCTTTTTTGAGGTACGAGCGAAGTTAAAAAATACCAAGTTGTTGACGTTGGAGAAGATAAGTTATAAAGAGATAGAGAGATCATTAGTGAAAAGTAGAGATAATTACAGCAACCTGAAGAACATCACTATTAATAAATAAAAAGAACGAACGATGGTGATTTACCAAAGCTAATAAATATAGAACGACCGGAAAGAAAATCAAAACAGAAGGCTATTGAGTGAATGAGAGAGAGAAGAACAGAGAGAAGTTTAGAAATGAAAGTTTGGTGTCAAACTCTTCAGAAAACTTCGATTTGTACGGCATTACACCAAAATATTGACCTAAAGGTCAGGTCAAAGGAAATGAGCAA
>SEYY01014970.1:7500-15000 GCA_009176605.1 Armadillidium nasatum | reverse complement strand
CGAACATGAAGCACATTCTACAACAAAACAAGTATTTTGTTATTTCTTAAAAATGTTATTGAAGAGTTTAATAATTCAATTAAAAAGAGAACTTAGTTAATAAGTATCTGTAACTGAGCTGGATTATTATTAATTCTAAATTTCTTTATTTAGTTATTTAAAAACAATGAATATTTTTTAACTTTGTAACTTCGTTTAGTATTATTTCATGCTATACTGTGTTATTTTGTTTTAAAATTTGAATATTTGTATCTTAAAACATTTGTTTAGACCATTTGAATAATAATTAAATGTAATAAGAAAAAAAGGATTAGTAACATAATATCTTTCCACAGAAACTCATACTTATTGACCAAGGACCAAATGAGGAATTACCAACATTAGGACCAAATCTAAAGCAATCAACAACATGGATGTATGTAGTATGGAGTCCTTTTACACAACCAAAGGGTAGCAAACCTCTTCCATGGATTGTCTATTCCGACGAGGTATATTCATTAATTTTCTTAATTTAAAAAATTTAACTTCAAATAATAATAATAATAATAATAATAATAATAATAATAATAATAATAACAATAATAATAATAATAATAATAATAATAATAATAATTATAATAATAATAAAGATAATAATAATAATAAAATATTCGTTACTATTTGAGTGCAGAAGTAAATAGAAATATTTATTAGATAAAATAAAAAAACAGTAACAGGCTTACCTTTTTCCGTAAGAATGTTAAACGTTCTAAAATCAAAAAACTCTTTAAAAAAATTTCTTCATCAGAATGTCTTCAATCAACCAAACGAAATATATGGATCTCGGCCATTTACTTCAGATCAAATTTCACAACTAAAGGTATTTTATAATCAAAATTTAATTAAGCAAATTCACAATTTTTTATGTACCTTCTTTTTTTCAATATTAATTTTCATTCCTTCAATATATATTATTAAGGATTATATTTTTTTCCGTTTTTTTCAACATTATTCTCAATATTTTTTCAATATATATATTTTCAATTTCATTATTATTTCAAATTCTTTCAATACTATTCACAACAACTTTTAATACTATATTTATTCAATATTAATACATTTTAAGTATCTTTTGTATTTCTCAATATTATTTCAATAAATATTAATATTCCATCAATAATTTTAAGAATGTTAATAAATTCTCCTCTAATATCTTTTCCAATACTAATATTCGTTTATTTTTTGCCCCCGAAATTTTTAAATATGAGACTTTTACCTGTAATTGGTTTCAAAATTTGAACATGATAAAAATATTCTAAAACATTTTATTAATAAGGTTCAAATTTTGGAGGATATTGAAACAGCATCGAAAGTCCTAACTGACATTAATTATGAAACAAAAGACTCTCTATTGGGAACCATTCCCGATACTTTAAATAAGGTTACTTATTATTTCAAAATGTTGAGCAAAGAAGACATCATAAAGATATTCGATCACATATATGAAAGAAAAGTGAAACTTGAATCGTAAGGATATATATATATATATATATATATATATATATATATATATATATATATATATATATATATATATATTATATATATATATATATATATATAATATAATAATAAATATATATATATATATATATATATATATATATATATATATATATATATATATATATATATATATATATATATATATATATATATATATATATATATATATATATATATATATATATATATATATATATTATATATATATATATATATATATATATATATATATATATATATATATATATATATATATATATATATATATATATATATATATATATATATATATATATATATATATATATATATATATATATATATATATATATATATATATATATATATATATATATATATATATATATATATATATATATATATATATATATATATATATATATATATATATATATATATATATATATATATATATATATATATATATATATATATATATATATATATATATATATATATATATATATATATATATATATATATATATATATATATATATATATATATATATATATATATATATATATATATATATATATATATATATATATATATATATATATATATATATATATATATATATATATATATATATATATATATATATATATATATATAAAAATATAATAGGAGGCTTATAATTGACGCTGCAGCTGCAAGTGGATCTCATAATGCATTTGAAGCAATTTTGGATTACATATCGGCAGAAAAACTTAAACCTTATCAAATAAGGAATGTCTTTTTGACTTTAGGATCTTCTGAAGGGACTTTAAACATTACAAGGATATTGGTAAGGCACATTGTTAGGAGTTTGGGGGAAATTTATCTCCACTCTATTTTTTTCATATTCGCACACTATTATTATTATTATTATTATTATTATTATTATTATTATTATTATTATTATTATTATTATTATTATTATTATTATTATTATTATTATTATTATTATTATTATTATTATTATTATTATTATTATTATTATTATTATTATTATTATTATTATTATTATTATTGTTATTATTATTATTATTATTATTATTATTATTATTATTATTATTATTATTATTATTATTATTATTATTATTATTTTATTATTATTATTATTATTATTATTATTATTATTATTATTATTATTATTATTTATTTATTATTTATTTATTATTATTATTATTATTATTATTATTATTATTATTATTATTATTATTATTTATATTATTATTATTATTATTATTATTATTATTATTATTATTGTTAATTAAGCAAATTTCTAGATACTCCTTCTTCGACACTAACTGTTACCTTATTTTCATTGTGAGACCACTTTAAAAAATTTTTTAATTTGGATACAGATAACTTTGATCTCTTATAGAAGTGTGGTTTATCCCTCTAATCACCAACTAGTTTATTCCTCTAATCACCAGATGGTTTAGTCCTCTAACAGCAATTGATTTATTCCTCTAATCACTAACTTGATTATTCCTCTTATCCCCTTTTAGTTTATTTTTCTAATCAAACTTGGTTCATTTCTCTAATCACTAATTAGTTTATTCCTCTAATCACCAATTGGTTTATTCCTCCAATACCTATATATTGATTTATTCCTCTAATCACCAATTAGTTTGCTCCTCTAATCGAAAATTGGTTTATTTTTCTAATCACCAATTGGTTTATATTTCTAATCACCAATTGGTTTATTCCTCTAATCACCAATAGACATAAAAAATGTTCCGAATATTATGTATTATATAATCCCATTATTTCTCTTTAATGTTTAATGATTTGTAATTTACTTAAAGGATTATGTCTTGAATGTGAATCTAGAAGAGAATGAAGCAGGGGTAGCAGTGTGGCTTAATTTTGCTCATTATCTGAAAGAATTTTGCATCCACAAAGCACACAATTATATTCCAGTAAAAGAACTTTTTTATGAAGATTGTGCCCTCGTCACAGGAAAATTTATACAAAATCTTCGAGACGTAATATACGTAAGTTATTAGATTTAAAGTGCTCACATTTTAGAATTTAAAGTCTTTAGGTTTAATCCTCACACTTAAAAGTCTTCATCAAACACTTCACAACATCGTAACTTGTGAACTTGCTTACCAAACTTCTGATGCTCGTAACTTTTTCTTCCGTCGGAGTCAGAAATATAGAGTTGGGGATTACCCAACTATGTCGCTGATAATTTAATGAACTTTATGAGAACTTGTTTTCAATTAATGAGTATATAGAATGATTAATGAGTGTTTGTGAAAAAGTACAAATGGTTGGCCAAAGATGAAGAAAGGAGTACCTAAGGATAGTGGGGATTTGAGGGGCAGAACCTCCCCTCCCTCCCCCGTTTGATGTTTTAATTAATTTTTCACGCGATACAAAATATCAAATGAAACTTAATAATAAACTTGAAATACCTTTCTCCTGTCTATTTTTTTAAAGGCATTTTGAACATAAATGTAAAACATCATAAAGGTAATTAAATATTCAGAAATTGAGACTAGCATCATCCCTTTTCTTGAAAATGTAGCTACAACTCCCAGAATATAACTACGTGAAGTTGAAAATTAATACGCATTCTTTTAATTGATCTTACTATTTTGAAAAGAGAATCTATAATGAGTGAGCCAGACTGAAAATAGCCTTAGTTATATATTTATATTATTAATATCATGAGAATGTAATTTCTTAAATGTTATAAAATAAACTTCTTACTTTCTATTTAGAGTTATTACTTATAGCAAATAAATATTTTGTCTTTAAAAATTTTCTTACATTTAAATGTAGGTGATATTATATATATATATATATATATATATATATATATATATATATATATATATATATATATATATATATATATATATATATATATATATATATATATATATATATATATATATATATATATATATATATATATATATATATATATATATATATATATATATATATATATATATATATATATATATATATATATATATATTATTCAAGAATTGCCACTTAATAAAACCGTGGAATAAATTTGTATAATTTTACTTCTGCTAATGAGGATTCGAACTCGGGCCTCTCAGATGTTAAGACATTGCGTTAACCACTACACCAACTGATGGTACAAAGGAATCTGAGAGGCCCGAGTTCGAATCCTCATTAGCAGAAGTAAAATTATACAAATTTATTCCACGGTTTTATTAAGTGGCAATTCTTGAATAACAATATGTATCTGCGATTTACGAGGATAGAGCTCTGGCTTGTTAACCCTACGCCCAAGTGTGGTCGGAGGATTCAACAGGGACTGTCTGCCTAGGCGATATGTCAGGAGCAGCTCCGACAGATTCCTTTGTACCATCAGTTGGTGTAGTGGTTAACGCAATGTCTTAACATCTGAGAGGCCCGAGTTCGATTCCTCATTAGCAGAAGTAAAATTATATTAATATATATATATATATATATATATATATATATATATATATATATATATATATATATATATATATATATTTATATATAACAGAACGAAACCCTAACTTGGGAAAGACCATTTGCGGTAAAAGTCCTTGAAGTTCTTCAAATCGACACTTCTTTTAACATTTTGACACCACTCTTTAATGGAACAAATAAAGCACCAAATGAATTAAAGGCAATGGCATTAAGAGCCTTAAAGAACTCACACCCTGATCGTGACAGAACGCAAAGTCTGCTTCGAAAACCAGTAAGAGAATTACTAAGGATTTTTATTAATAGAATCAAATAAATATTTTATTTCTTGTTTAACCATTCTGTATTTTTGTATAAGACAAATGTAATGTAATGTACATTAAAGGTAATGTATGAGTATGCGCTTGTAAATTTTTAGGAACGTGAGAAGAGAGTTAGGGGAAGGAGAAGTGGGAGAATAGACACTCCCATGTGGGACGAGGGTACACTAGAGACCCTCTTCGAAGGTGAAACGCGAAAAGGAACGAACCAAAAGGCAACGGAGTGAAACGGGATGGTCTAGCCCACCCTATCACTCAGCGGTTAAGCCCAATGGGGGGTACTTTCATTGCTTCGGAAGGCTCTACGTCCTCCCCCTATATATATATATATATATATATATATATATATATATATATATATATATATATATATATATATATATATATATATATATATATATATATATATATATATATATATATATATATATATATATATATATATATATATATATATATATATATATATATATATATATATATATATATATATATATATATATATATATATATATATATATATATATATATATATATATATATATATATATATATATATATATATATATATATATATATATATATATATATATATATATATATATATATATATATATATATATATATATATATATATATTATATATATCAGATGCAGAGGATGAAAACATCTATTATTCAGGAAGGTTTTTAAAGTTGGTCAAATCAAGCGATTTCTTTCCTAATGAATTGGGACTTCCTACTTTCGCTTTTGTAAGATATTTATTTTTTAGTAATTATTTATTATTAACTTTTACATTTTAAGTCTTTTGGTCTCTAAGATTTAAACCTATACAAAAGATGTGTTAAAATGGAACACTCCCTTCCCCTTCAGACGTGATAACATAAAAGACTGATAGGACCCACGAATACCTGGAGTAAATTTGCTAAGAAAATAATTCTCGCAAATGGAACGTAGAACTCAATTCTTTTGATGTAGACTATAAAATTATTGAGTTACGAGGTTTTTCAAGGCAATGTATTATATATAATGAGAATGCTAATGTGAAAAGGTATAGTCGTTGAAAAAGATAGAAAAATTGGTAGTGTTTATGAGAAGGAGTTATGGTGAGGTTCAGTTTTTTAGGGTTCATGAGATAGAGCTTCCCCACCGAATATTCTACCTAGATCAATCATTACTTATGGCAAATGGGAAGTTGAGAAACAATTCTAGTCGTAAAAGAATGAGAACTTTTAAAAAAATTTAAGAATCGAATCGAGAGTCAAGTCACACATTTCATAAGTGCAATAAAGAAGAAGTAGAAATAGTCAGACAAAAAATAAAAATTTACGAACATTACAAATGAGAGTAAAGATACAAGTTGATCCGACCATCACTATTGTTAATATGGAACTATTAAATAATGAATAAAATATGGGAGCTTAAGGGGCAGTGGCCCATCCCATTTACACTTCCAAAAGTTCAAAATCTTTATAAATTTGAAACCCCACTAAACTCAACTCACTTCAATCTCTTAAGCTAAGAAGACCTTATAGATCAGTAAGGTCTGATAGCATGTCAACAATTTACTTGGAATTTACAAATATTTTCACATATTTGATGGTCTTACTTTTGCTTGGATATTTAAAAACACTTTTTTCATTAAAAATTTCTACACTAAATTTACACATTTTGTGAAAATTTAAATTTCTTTCTTGTTTTCATTCTGGATCACACTTTTTCTCTCTTGTAAAAATATTTTACAATTTAAAAAAAACAAAAATGCGGGACAAAAAATTTAATTTCAACGAATATATTTAAAGATTGTAATAAACAGCAATTTTATTTAAAAAAAGAAAGGAAAATAGATCTATATGTTTAACTCCATTTTTATTCACGTCTTACCAGGGTTCGATTCCAATGACCTTCAGTTTTACGACGAAAAATTTACCCCAAAAACCTGGACAAGTCTTTGTTAATCAATATTTAATGAAGTGAGTTAACTGATAATATATATATATATATATATATATATATATATATATATATATATATATATATATATATATATATATATATATATATATATATATATATATATATATATATATATATATATATATATATATATATATATATATATATATATATATATATATATATATATATATATATATATATATATATATATATATAT
>SEYY01014970.1:2500-5000 GCA_009176605.1 Armadillidium nasatum | reverse complement strand
GAATGCAAGTTCAAAAGCAAAAGTTTAAGAATTATGTATCGGACACCGTGAAGACCGTATATGTTGTTAGTAGTAAACTCAGTGAGAGCAGAAATCACATCTTTATAATTAAATGAATTAGGAAAAGCTGGAGAAGCAGAAATAACTCTGGAGTCTTCCAAAGTAGAATTAAGTATGAGAGAAAAGTTCAGCTTTAGCAGAAGGTGAAGTTATATTATAGGAAGAAATAAAGAAGCAAAATTGAAGTTGTTGCTTTATCCAAAATGCTTCCTTCGATCAAAGCAACGGTAAAGACATGAAGAGATAACGGAATAAGAATTACTGTTGGAGCACCCAAGCAAATGAGTTTCGATCAAGAAGAAGAGGTGAAGTTTATTAATTATTAAATGATTTAATTATTTAAATGAAGAGTATGTGCTTGTAATCCTGAGTAGGAATTCATGTGAGGAAGGAAGATGACCGGGGTGAGGTGGGGAATGGCAGTGCTCTCTTAAGAAGTTCAATAACCACTCTAGCCTGTGGTCAAACACAAGGTAAAGATATCCACCATGAAAGTCAAGAGCAGTAAGGACGAACCACTTGGCAACGAAGTGCAGGGTAATGTAACTGGTTGACCTAACATTCCCTTTGGGTGTATGCACAAAGATGGTACTTGCATAGCTTCATCAATAACCTCGTCCCCTCCCTCTTTTAAGTATATATATATATATATATATATATATATATATATATATATATATATATATATATATATATATATATATATATATATATATATATATATATATATATATATATATATATATATATATATATATATTTATATTTAGGATATCTTAAAAAATCGGAAGAAACAACAGAGAGTTTTGATTCAAAGCAGGTTAGGTTTTTTATTTACTCATTAATTCATTTATTTATTTTTATATTTGTTTATTAATGAATTTAAATTTTAATTTCTTCATTTGATGAAAAAATTGTTTTGACATTAATTTGAAAAATATTACAAAATATTAATGTTTTCGATACAGTTAAAAGAGCATTATGTCTGTTAGTATTTTTATTTTTATATATATATATATATATATATATATATATATATATATATATATATATATATATATATATATATATATATATATATATATATATATATATATATATATATATATATATATATATATATATATATATATATATATATATATATATATATATATATATATATATATATATATATATATATATATATATATATATATATATATATATATATATATATATATATATATATATATATATATATATATATATATATATATATATATATATATATATATATATATATATATATATATATATATATATATATATATATATATATATATATATATATATATATATATATATATATTTTTTTATTTTTTTTTATACACAACACCATATCCCGCATGCTGCAGGGTGGTGTCAACTGCAGGAAAAAAATTCCTGCAGTTGTACTTGGGAATAGGGAAAAACTGGTTAGAGGGTTCCCAGCCTCTAGAACAGAGCGAAGAGCTATTCTTCATAATACATATATACACATTCATTCACTTATACATATACATGGAAATATGCATATAAATACATATACACATACATACACATACACGCATACATACATGTATTATTTTGTTGTTTGCACAATACCACAGACCACAGATGTTACATCAGTTCAAATATACATAAATACACTACAATATAAATGTACATCAGTATGAAAATACATCAATATAAACTATTATCACCACAACTATCACTACCATCACTATTACTATCAACCTCATCATCACTATCATCACCATCGCCAATATTATCATTATTAATCGTATTGCCTGAAATTTCCTCATGCCAGCAAGATGGTGATAGCCCTAAGTTATATTTTCTTGCAATTTGTGAAGCCTCTGATGGGAAGAGAAACTGTTGAAAATGATGAATTTTCAGAGCCCCACACATGCAGATGGAAGAATAAAGCCCACATCTTTGGACAAAGTTATTAAGATCTTAAATATTCTTCTCTGTCAAAGTTGAAGAAGCAAATTTTCATGATCGTCAAACTTATGGAACTTTACAAATTTTGAAAAAGATGAAAAAGAACATAACCCTAATAATATGTCGCTTCACACAATCTGACTGTAAATGTAATTATTTCTTTGCAATTTTCATTTATTAAAATCTTAAAATACTTTATTTTTATTTATTTTTTTTTTTTTTAGTTTTTTATATTTTGAAATGTTTATTTACAGCTTCACTTAACAATATCTAAAGTGAACTTCTTGAAACCGCGCACTAGTCACTATGAGTAATTTCCCGAACTGTTCTTTTTAATTTGTCACAAACTTCTCTGCTCCGTCAAATGTGCTGACTGCAAATGGAAAGGAAGTCCTTAAGAATTTTAAACTTTTTTTTCACACTCAAAATTCTATCTTCTAAATCCTTCTCTTTCTATCCAATTTCAATACGT
>SEYY01014968.1:0-14300 GCA_009176605.1 Armadillidium nasatum | reverse complement strand
AACCACCCCTTCAAAAAAGTCTGATCCATCTAATGAAATGACCTCTGTCAAGTGTAAGCTTTGCGAGGGTGACCACTTCATGTCATCTTGCACGGTTTATACTACTCATCTGCAAGGAGAGAGCGCTGTAGTGAAATCGGACTTTGCTCATGCTGCAGCAGCACAAAACATTCAACTAGTGCATGTCCTGCAAAGAGATATGGACTCAGCCATCCTTGTGTCTTATGTCACAGCAAAACTCATAACTGCTCTTTGCTCTTCAGGTGTGAAGTCCAAGATAATGGAAAAATCTCTAGTTAAAGATAAATCTTCTACTTCGTCGTCGTCTTCTGCTACATCTACAGAGGAAAATGATGCTGCATCTACGGAGGAAAATGATATCTTCCAAAATCATCTTTGTATCAATACAGGTTCCTCTCCATCTGGTAACATTTTGCCAACTATTTCTCTTAAAGTTCGAAGAGGGAATAAAATTGTGGTGGTACGTTCACTCCTAGATTTCGGTTCCCAGAGGAGTTACTTTCATAGTCGGCTCCTGGAGAGGTTAGGAGTAGATTTAATGTCTCTTCCTCGTCGTACCTGTAACATCAAAACCTTTCTGGGAGAGCAGTTCAAGACCTTGTATTCTATCGACCTGGAATTGAACATCTGCTGTGACTCCTTTGGCAAAATACCTGTCCTAATAGATCCTGACATTGATATTGGATTTGAGGTTAAAGGGCTAATGGGGGCCGAATATAATCTTCGAAATAATGGGTTTCATATAGCTGATCGCTTTTTCTATCAAGGCCGACATGGTGACAGCGTCAGTAAAAAAATACGGTATAGATGTTCTGTATATGATGAAGTACTTTAAAATAGTCAACTGTTTAAAAGGAAGTGTCATTGAATCGTGTCATGGCTTTATTCCTTTTGGACCCGTCAAGAGTTTTTTAACTCCTTCTCAAATTGAGACTATTTTTAAAACCAATTCTATTCATAATCAGGAAGAGGATCTTCAGACCTCATGACAATTAAAGTTGCCTCATTCTCTTCATAAGTCTATTAAGAAGGTTCCTGAAAATGTCTTGAACACCATCATGGATCCTTTTCCTCCTTATTTTGATCCATTTAGTCATACGGACTCTGACTTGGATTTAGACATCGGACTTGAAAATATTTATGTTCGATTCTATAGGAATCAACGAAGAGGCCGACCAGGACTCCATTGACGTCCTCATTCGAAGTCCTTTAAGAGAACGTCTTTTTTGGCAGTTGGGAGTTGTATCCCAGCTGGTGCATGGGGACGACGGAAGAGTTCGTTCTGTCTTTGTTAAATCTCCTGGAGGACAAATCAATCTCCATTCGATCAAGTATTTGTATCCTCTGGAGTCGTCTTTAGCCCATAGTGGTTTTAATCAACCTGCGAGCTCTCCGTCAGTATCATCTCAACCTGCTCAAATAAGTGCATCTCCTACTTCAGTTCCTTCGTCATCAATTTCAACTTCGTCGCATCCTCCGTCGCTCTTACCTTCGAGGGCTTCTCGACCTATTCGTAAAGCAGCTAAAGCTGCAAGAGTCCACTTAAAATAAAGTGACTCTTCAGAATCAGATTCTGAATAAGAATCTTTTTATTTCATAAGTTGGGACATATTTTCGTGTAATACTCTGGGATCTTATGATTGATGACTCTACCCAAAATGGATAGAGCCATCCCCTCCCCCGGAGTATATAAAAATTTGTAACAGTATGTCTCATTTTAATTAGTACTGAGTCGAATTCGTAGTTTGCTAGTTATTAAAATCACTCTTCTTTCGTTTGTCGTTGTATCGAAACTTAACTCTTCTTTTGTCGTTTGTCTTTGTGATAACATTACTTTATTGTCGATTGTCATTGTATCAAAACATGACTACTTTGTCGTTTGTCTTTGTGTCGAAAACATAACATTGTGATAACGTTATTCTTTTTCGTTGGTCATTGTGATAACGTTATTCTCATTTCATTTGTCATTGTAGCGACAAGACTTTGTTAAAGCTTGCGCATTCGCTGTAACATATGTTACAAAATCCTTAACAATAAGGGAAAAATTGACTCGTAAGAGCAATCTTTATTAAAACTACTGTTCATTTATTCACTAGTCATATTAAGGTTTATTTGCTTAAAATTAGCAAAGGTTGACTTGTGTTCGATGGTATTCGATTTATGAATATTGCATATTGAGTGTAAATTGTTTTTTATCGTCATTTAAGGTGTGCACACTTACTTTGTGTTAACGAGTACTGTACTATTGAAGCTAGCTAGCTTTATAAAAGAATATGGAAAGCTTGAAGAAGTCCAAAAAAAAAAACTTTTTTTTTTCATCATATTTTGAACAGCAAAGAAAGTAAAATATAAATTAATTTTTGGATGCAAAAAAAAAAAGATTTTTTTAAAAAAAAAAAAAAAAAAAAAAAAAAAAAAAAAAAAAAAAAAAAAATAATGATAATAATAATAATGATAATAATAATAATGATGTATATTTGGACTGTTCCGTTCAGGCTGCTGGATTGGTGATGGGCAACTTCGTTTATCTTCTCTCCCCTGTGGAGGAATATGGAATACACTATAAATATACTGTAAATACACTTTATACAGTAACACTAAAATATAAAAGATTTCATATGGAGATTTCTAGTCATGCAACTTAGGGTATTCAGTCTGTTTCTAAAACCACCTAATAATATGGATAGGCCCTATTGTAACAACTAGACAAATTATAAAAAAATGGTAAAAATTTTAGGAGATATGTTGTGATACTAAACTGTATGCAGTTCACCACAATGATATATCAACCTCAAGACAGTAAATGGTAGTATAGGGCTATTCAAATCCTAAATTATTCTTATTGGATGATTTAATCAACTTTAAAACCCAAATAATTGAGGAATTCTAATTATTGAATATTGCAAACAACTCTCCTAAAGGCATACATGAAATCAACAATAAATTGAGTATAAAATAAGGCTCTAGCCTTAAATAACTAAAAATGAAAGTTTAATTCATCCACAAGGTTTATTTTTTTGTTTGTGGGTGTTGAGCAAATAAGAAAGAGATATTAACCAATCAATTGACCTCACCTGTGAGATTCTGGCTTCCTTTCTTCAGCGAAAAAATCTTGATTCGAACAATGGTAAATTCAGATATATCAAGATTCACTAGGATTAGTTCTGGGAGACTGGTTGACATGATCTTCTTTTTGTTTTTAGTTAATGCACATTTCAGCTGGTAACAAAAAATATATTCTGCAGTAAAAATTCTTAGACATATAGATCTTTAGTTAGGGCAAAAATATGAAAGTCCTATTTCTGTTCTATCTAGCTCCTTTTTTTTTGCCATGCTATGATCCCAGCATTTTTTGTGATACCACTTTTGGAGAGTTTTTTTTTCTCTGAGGCATTTTAGTGGATTTTTGGGCAGGGTCAAATGACTGAAAATCTCTCTTTCTAGTTACTTTAAAGATTTTTTTTTTTTGAAATTAATTAAAGTTTTTACTCTATTTTTATTATTCAAATGTCATATATGCCTCTATCAGAGTCATTTCAATTTTTTGTAATGAATTTTAGCAAACTGGGAGATATAATAATATGATGATTTGTGAGAAGACTGAGAGAACTCAACAATGATGACATAATACAGTAAGCAAGTTGGGATATGAGAAAACTGAGAGAACTAAAATGATGACATAATACAGTAACTAAACTGGGAGATAAATAATGATTTAAGGTTCAATAAGAAACTATGAAGTATGGAATGGTGGCTTAATATTTTATAAGAAACTAGTTTTCTGAAACTAGTTTTCCAGACACTCCAGGCCCAAGGGTTCAATTTATCCAAATTGAACTGATGAATGCTTCACCAAAGAGAAAACAAAAAAAAACTAAAAACTAAAATGGAACAATGAATATTTTAAAAATAAAATAAACACAAAACACAAAATAAATGAAATCACATAAGTAAATGAAATGTTTAAGCATATATGACTTAGAAACCTAAAAAAAAATTTTGTAAGTAATGTCAACTTATATACTAAATTAAATTCTACCTTAAGAATAAAATATAGATGCTAATGGAAGGTTTTACTTAATATCTAAGAGCCTTTAATTTATTATGGCATTTGAGAACAACTTTGGCTTTGGTCATTCTTCCATTGCATCTTTGGTACTTTGTTCCTTAGGAACAGACTGGTTGTTGTGTCATGCTCAACAGAATTATTTGGACAAATGTGAACTTTACCTCTATCAAATGGGAGTTGGTTTGTGAGCTTAAGTTTTAATTTACTAATAAAGAAAATATCATATTTGGGTTTAAAATATAACATAGGAAACTGAGAATACTTTACGGTACTTTCAAAATACTGATGGTTTCCTATTTGGTAACAATTTAAGATGTACTTATCTTGGTTTTTGTTTGAAATAGTGTTTGAGTTTAAGAATGAAGTAGGAACTTTAACTCTTAATACATTTGTTGGTGTTTCCCAATGTAATTCTAGAAATTCATCTATGGGAGAATAATTTTCAAAATATGCGTTTGAAATAAATTTATCAACTAAGAGATCAATAATAAAGAAATGCAATCCAAAAAAACAAGACTTAGAGTTGGAATGAATTATACTATAGCCAAATGATGATTCTTTTCCATTATTTGGAGGTGCACCACTACTCATATAATAAAGTAGATAAAAAAAGTGTTTTCAGTTTTTTCATTTCTCTCTCATTATTTCCTACATTAAAATTTAATACATACAATGGGACTAGGATCAATAGTATAGTATGGGCCCAACACATATAAAGGCACAAACTTAAATTGTGATATCTCACAGTGTAAAATTTTTTGGGTGAATTTCCAAACAAACACAGAAGTTGAATTTGATCAACTTCAATCAAACTTATGGTATTAAATGCCTTTCTTTAAATCACCTCCTAACATAAGCTTAGATCTTGAATGTATTAGACAACTTGCTATTTTGTTACTAAGGTTAGGCATAGAAAGGGTTTGGTTAGGAAATAGAAAACTTGCTATCTTATGACTCAGGTTAGGTATAGAAAGGGTTTGGTTAGGAAATATGAAACTTGCTATCTTGTGACTCAGGTTAGGTATAGAAATGGTTTGGTTAGTACATGTGGGAACTTTTCTAAACAAAATTTCACAAGTATTGGGGAGAAAATCAACATTACCCGTGGTAAAGTTTTTATCTATTCTAAGGTTAGGCATAGAGAGGTTTTGGTTAGGAAATGTGGGAACTTTTCTAAACAAAATGTCACAAGTATTGGGAAGAAAATCAACATTATCCATGGTAAAGTTTTTATCTATTTTATCACCATTCATAAATGGAAGAAGACTGGTCTCTAGACACTCTTTACGCAAATACTTAAAATTTTTTATTCTTTTCACTATATCTTCATTTTCCTGACTCA
Source organism: Armadillidium nasatum (assembly GCA_009176605.1). Classification (NCBI taxonomy): domain Eukaryota; kingdom Metazoa; phylum Arthropoda; class Malacostraca; order Isopoda; family Armadillidiidae; genus Armadillidium; species Armadillidium nasatum. The sequence continues at coordinate 8,868 of SEYY01014968.1, read as the reverse complement.
TAATAACTTGTTTCATAAGGTCTAAATTGTTAATTTCCCTTGACATATAGTAGGCCTGACCCCCCAAAAATAGTGACATATTTGGTTTACTTATGCTATCTGTTTCACCATTCTGAAAAGCAAAGTGAACCAAATGCTCATTTTCTTCAGTGGTATCATTTTTACAGGTATTAGCATACAAAGGTGTGTTTAAGCAATATTGGTTTTTTAAAGCATCTGGAGTGACTACATTTAACTCCTTTTCATTTACTTTTTTATCATGCACTAAGTTATGACTGGAACTATATAAGACTTCTCCAAATTTATTTACTGCCTCATCATTATGAATCTGTTCTGTATGAGTAATCATATTGGATGAATCAACTTTTTCATTAATTTCTTCAATTTTAACTGAGGTTTCATCCAAAATCTCATAACTTAAATTACATACAGTATCCTGATTTGCCAATTGAACATGACCATTTTGTTCTGAATGAGTAACTGTGTTATCAAATTTTGACTCATTGCGTTCATCATTATCCATTAAGAATGTATTTAAAGTCTCGGAACTTAAAGTAATTACAATTTCTTCTCTGAACTCACTTACTAATTCAATATGATTATTTGTCTCTGTGGGAGTATTCATATTGTATCTATTAGTATATGAGTGGGGAACATTGATAGATGAGGAGTCTATTTCTATAGTATCTAGGGTTGCAATTATATCTAGGCATTTATTACTGTAATCTTCACACTCAACAAATTCCTTTTCTAGCAAACTATATTCTGAGTCTCCAGGGAATTTTAGATTTAATATCTCAGCATTCAGGACATCTAGGTCATTAGCCAACTTTTCAACCCTACACTTTATTCTTTCCATTTCTATTGGAGAAGTAAGGATATCATGTTTTAATTTATTACATTCAATGTTAACACAATTTCGTAGAAATTTTCGCTTTTGTATTAAAAGATACAAACAAACCATTTTGCTTACAATAAATTTCTACTCTCAACACAATATATATAGTATATAAACTTCTAAAAGGTGTTTAAAATATAATACCTATATGAATATATATCCAAAGATTATACAATATTCGTATATGGAAAATGGCTAAATTTGTATTTTAATGCGTAATACACAAAAAAAATTTGATTAGTTTTTGAGGATGACTATTAACCAACAAATAACAAATAAATTGAAATTGTTATTCAAATATGAAAACTTTTTCTCACCAGGGTTGGAATTTGTATTTGTGGAACAAAAAAAAAATGAAAAAATTTATATTTTTTGAAAATGCAGATATTTTTTAGAAAAATGTTGTATAAAGATTTTTCAGTTTGGTCAAAATTTTCAAAAAATATGGATATAATATATAAGAATCTGGTAAATACACAAAACTTTAGTTTTAATAAAAACAATTTTAAAATCTGTTATATACGGATTTTTTAGTTTCGACAAAATATTTTCAAAATTGTGATATTGTATAAATCTGAGACATGCACAGATTTTAAGTTTCAATATACAATTTTGCACAGGTAGATATTTTGTTAATATCTAAAATATAAGATTATATTTTTTTTGAGTTTAACGTAAAATATTGGTTTGATGTAAAATTGGTTTGGTTAGGTATTTGGTAAGGTTGAGTTTGGTAAAGTGGTTAGTTTAAACTTGGTAAAGTGGTTAGGTTAAACTTGGTAAAGTGGTTAGGTTAAACTTGGTAAAGTGGTTAGGTTAAACTTGGTAAAGTGGTAAAATAATTGAGTTTTAACGTAAAAAAAAATTTTTTTTTTTTTTTTTTTTTTACTTCAGGTTAGGTATATTAAGATCCGCCAACCAGCCCTCAGAACAGTCCTAGTTATTATGCTATGCTCAAAACCACGTTGAGCGCCATAGAGAAAATATTGAAGTTAGCTAGCTTTATAAAAGAATATGGAAAGCTTGAAGAAGTCCAAAAAAAAAAACTTTTTTTTTTCATCATATTTAACAAAAAAAAAAAAAAAATAAAAAAAAAAAAAAAAGATTTTTTTAAAATTAATTCTTTACTATCTTAAAGCTAACAAGAATGATGATAATGATGATACTAATAATATGATAATAATAATAATAATAATAATAATGATGTGTATATTTGGACTGTTCCGTTCAGGCTGCTGGATTGGTGATGGGCAACTTCGTTTATCTTCTCTCCCCTGTGGAGGAATATGGAATACACTATAAATATACTGTAAATACACTTTATACAGTAACACTAAAATAAAAAAGATTTCATATGGAGATTTCTAGTCATGCAACTTAGGGTATTCAGTCTGTTTCTAAAACCACCTAATAATATGGATAGGCCCTATTGTAACAACTAGACAAATTATAAAAAAATGGTAAAAATTTTAGGAGATATGTTGTGATACTAAACTGTATGCAGTTCACCACAATGATATATCAACCTCAAGACAGTAAATGGTAGTATAGGGCTATTCAAATCCTAAATTATTCTTATTGGATGATTTAATCAACTTTAAAACCCAAATAATTGAGAAATTCTAATTATTGAATATTGCAAACAACTCTCCTAAAGGCATACATGAAATCAACAATAAATTGAGTATAAAATAAGGTTCTAGCCTTAAATAAGTAAAAATGAAAGTTTAATTCATCCACAAGGTTTATTTTTTTGTTTTGTGGGTGTTGAGCAATTAAGAAAGAGATATTAACCAATCAATTGACCTCACCTGTGAGATTTTGGCTTCCTTTCTTTAGCAAAAATCTTGATTAGAACAATGGTAAATTCAACTATATCAAGATGCACTAGGATTTGTTCTGGCTTCGGTTGGCGTGATCTTCTTTTGTGTTTTTAGTTGGTGCACATTACAGCTGTTAACAAAAAAAAAAATATCTTCTGCAGTAAGAGCTCTTAGGCATATATAAGTTTTGTTAGGGCAAAAATATGAAAGTCCTATTTCTGTTCTATCTAGCTCCTATTTTTTGCCATGCTATATCCAGCATTTTTTGTGATACCACTTTTGGAGAGTTTTTTTTCTCTGAGGCATTTTAGTGGATTTTTGGGCAGGGTCAAATGACTGAAAATCTCTCTTTCTAGTTACTTTAAAGATTTTTTTTTTTTTTTTTTTGAAATTAATTAAAGTTTTTACTCTATTTTTATTATTCAAATGTCATATATGCCTCTATCAGAGTCATTTCAATTTTTTGTAATGAATTTTAGCAAACTGGGAGATATAATAATATGATGATTTGTGAGAAGACTGAGAAAAACTCAACAATGATGACATAATACAGTAAGCAAGTTGGGATATGAGAAAACTGAGAGACTAAAATGATGACATAATACAGTAACTAAACTGGGAGATAAATAATGATTTAAGGTTCAATAAGAAACTATGAAGTATGGAATGGTGGCTTAATATTTTATAAGAAACTAGTTTTCTGAAACTAGTTTTCCAGACACACGTCAACGCATATATGAAAATTATATCCCACCTCCTCGTGAAACCCCCTCAAATATAATAATAGTTCCATACGCTATTTCTCTGTTAAAATTACGTTTTACTCTAAAAAATTCACTTAATATTAGTCTAGTTTTTACTTTTCCAGACACTTAACACAAAAATTTGATTAAAAATAACACATCAAATACTGTACAGTCCGGAGGTGTGTATAAGATCCCTTGCAATACTTGCCAAAAATCATACTATGGTGAAACCCTAAAAACATTACAGTTCCGACTTTCACAACACAAAACAGATATACAACGTCATATTACAAGTAATGCAATCTTCAATCACATAATGGAAAATTATAATTAATTGGAATGCAGCCAAATTTGTCTACCGTCCAAACAGAAAAAACAATAATAGATTGGTTGAATCTTTCTTCATAATAAATTACCGTAATTTTAATTCCTCCCCCGGGTTTTTCGACTTAGATCAACTCAGTATTGGCTACATAAAATCACTTTTAAAACAATAGTCTCTCTCCCTTCGTTCTGACACACTAAATTATTATTATTGTTATTATTGTTGTCATTGTTATTATTTTTATTATTATTGTTATTATTATTATTATTATTATTATTATTATTATTATTATTATTATTATTATTATTATTATTATTATTATCGTCATCATACCTGCTGTTATCATTATCAGTATTATTGTTGCTATTATTATTATTATTATTGTTATCATTATTGTTATTGTCATTATTGTTATTATTATTATTAATGATAATATTATTATTATTATTATTATTATTATTATTATTATTATTATCATCGCGTATATTTTTGCGCAACTTCCTTTGCGCATACGTGTTTATTAATAAGTTTGTTTTTTTCCGCGCCTGCGCTCTCTGCCTCTAATCTTAAATTTTGTTCGTATGTTCATCCAGCCCCCATCCTTTTAAATAAGTGTGTTCTTCATTTGATCATCCTTTTTACTTTGCTATTCCTTCAATTGCGCTTGATAAGAGAGTTTTAGTTGACAACTCTGAAATATTGCGCCGTTTTAAATTTAACCTTACTTCTGTTCTTTTTGTTTTTAATGTTTTATTATCAACGTCTCCCCCTTTTATCTATTTATTGTTTTATCCTAGTGATTTTAAAAGATATATATATATATATATATATATATATATATATATATATATATATATATATATATATATATATATATATATATATATATATATATATATATATATATATATATATATATATATATATATATATATATATATATATATATATATATATATATATATATATATATATATATATATATATATATATATATATATATATATATATATATATATATATATATATATATATATATATATATATATATATATATATATATATATATATATATATATATATATATATATATATATTTTACACATCATCACCACTCACGGGAAAAGCCCTATTCAAGGAGGGGGTGTCATAAGAACCAAAATAAAGTAGAACAAAAAAAATAGAAGATGACAATAATAATAATAACAATAATAAAAATAAAATCGACCCCTGCAGGACCCACTTAACGCAAATTTCTTAGGTGAGCGCAGACGCGGGCTTTAAAGAAATTGAGATTAAATTCGGCAGGAAACATAGAAGATGGGAGAGAATTCCACAGAACAGATGTGGCAGGAAAGAAGGAGGCACCACAGCGTACAAGCCTGGAGTTGCCTATGTCCACGCAGAATTGATGCGCAGACAATGCACCCCTTGTACTGCGAGGATTGCGTAAAGGTGGAGGTGCACGGATGGATAATTCCCTCGAGTATTTGCCGCTGTAGTACCTATAGAAAAGAGGCAAGGAACCAACGTCGTGTCGCAAAGATAAAGAGTCAAGTGAATTAGAAAGAGTGGAACAGTTTATAAGTCTTTTAGCCTTTGACTCAACCTTATCCAAAAGACGGGTGAAACCTGATCCACCCCAGAAATGAGAGCAGTACTCCATACAAGGGCGGATGAAACCCTTGGATAATTGGAGTAACTGCGAAGAAGGAAAAAATTCTCGCAGTCTAAACAGAACTCCCAGCTTCTTTGAGGCCACCCGAGCAACCATTGTGATGTGAGGTTTCCAAGACATTTTTTTGTTTATGTGAAGGCCAAGGATGTTTATATTGTCAACAGGAGAGATGGAGGAACCATCGAAAGAAATAAAAAAGTTAGGAGGTGTCTTTGAGAGGGAGATTTCTAGAAGTTGAGTTTTTAAAGAGTTGAATTTCACAAGGTTGAGATGATCCCACTGGGAAATTCTAACCAGATCTGCAAGAATGGAATTGGAAAGATGAAGACGAGAGGCAACTCTAGATGCAAAGGAAGGATCAGATTTGAAATGCGTAGAAGAATGGAGGGTTGAGGTATCGGCATATGAATGGATAGGGTTAGATGAACAGCTGAGAAGATCATTAATGAAAAGTAAGAATAGAGTAGGAGAAAAGACAGAACCCTGAGGAACATCACTTTTGACAAGAAAGGAAGAAGAAGTCGCTCCATCAACAACAGCCGAAATGGAGCAGTTAGAAAGAAAGCTAGACATAAGTAAGCAAAGAGAAGGAGGAAACCTAAAGGAGGGGAGCTTGGAAAGCAGTGACGCATGCCATACCCAGTCAAATGCCTTAGATATGTCAAGCGCCACCACACAAGTCTTCCCATGATCCCTAAGGGCAGAAGACCATAAATCTGTGAGATAGGAAAGTATATCACCAGTAGACCTCGAACGTCGAAAGCCATACTGATGATCAGAAAGAAGGCAATGAGATTCCAGATGATCCAAGAAATTAGAGTTGAGAAGGGTTTCAAAGATCTTAGACAGAATAAGAGTGAGAGCTATAGGGCGATAGTTAGAAGGATCAGAGCGGCTACCCTTTTTCGGAATAAGCTGGACTAATGCACGCTTCCAACACTGAGGGAAAGTATTAATATTGAGGCATAGAGAGTAGAGTTGAACGAGGGGCGGAGCAAGCTCAGAAGCACACTCTCTTAAAACTCAGGGAGGAATGCCATCCGTGCCGCTTGCCTTCCTTACGTTCATAGATTTCAGAAGCCCATGCACCTGATCAAATGTAATCACAGGTGATGGGACCTCTGAGAGGAGAAGAAGTAGGAGGAGGGTTGCCGGAGTCGTTCAGGGTTGAATTAGAGGAGAATAGGAGGCAGAAGAGATTAGCCTTTTCAGTTGGAGTGTTAGCAACAGAGCCATCAGTGCGAATAAGAGGAGGAAAGGAAGATTTACAGAAGTTGTTAGAGATGTTTTTGGCAAGAGGCCAGAAAGATTTATCAGTAGGAGAGTTTAGGAGCTCCGCACACCTTCTTTTAGTGAAAGCCTGCTTTGCTCGTCGAAGAATATCCCTGCAACGATTCCGAGCTGAATGAAAATTAGCAAGAGTGATAGGAGATGGAGAGTTTTTCCACCCCCGATACGCGATGTCTCTAGTCTGAATGGCAAGAGAGCAGGCGCGATCGAACCATGGATTTTGAGGAGAAAAAGATTTAGTTGAAGAAGGAATGAACATGCTCATCCCATCAACGATTACAGCCCCCACCTTATCGGCAGAGACTGACGCGTCTTCAGAGACAAAGCAGTCCATCCAAGGATAATTAGAATAAAAGCATCGCAAAGCCTCCCAGTCAGCCCGATCAAAATGCTAGAAGATACGCTTAGGGCGTATATATATATATATATATATATATATATATATATATATATATATATATATATATATATATATATATATATATATATATATATATATATATATATATATATATATATATATATATATATATATATATTATATATATATATATATATATATATATATATATATATATATATATATATATATATATATATATATATATATATATATATATATATATATATATTAGGGATGGAGTGAAGTATCGGTATCGGTATCGGCAAGTATCGGCATATTTTCCGATACCAGTATCGGTATCGGTATCGGCAAAAAATTTGTATATGAGTAAAGTATCGGTATCGGTAGTGGTATCGGTAGTAGTATCGGAAAGTATCGGCATATTTTCAGGTATCGGGTATCGGATATCGGCTTCGGGGAATTTTTAGGTATCGGTATCGGTATCGGTAAAAATTTTGGTATCGCTCCATCCCTAATATATGTATACCATATAAACCGTGGGATAAAATTACAAATTATATACTGCTAATGAAGATTCGAACCCTGACCTCTAAGATGGTAAGACATTGCGCTAACCACTACACCAATGATGGTACAAAAAGGAATCACGTTGGAACTTCTCATGAATAACCGCCATGACTCCATCCCAAAGGACCCCTCCGACCACACTCGGGCGTAGAGTTAGCGGGTCAGTTCTATCCTCAGAAACCGCAGCTCAATAAGTATATAAAAATACCACATAAACCGTGGGATAAAATTTACAAATTTTATACTGCTAATGAGGATTCGAACCCTGACCTCTAAGATGGTAAGACATTGCGCTAACCACTACACCACTGATGGTACAAAACGGAATCACGTTGAAACTTCTCATGAACAACCGCTAATGTCTTACAATCTTAGAGGTCAGGGTTCGAATCCTCATTAGCAGTATATAGATATACAACCTAAGCTACTTTTTAAAAAAGCTGGCAACCTGTCCCTAACGGTCTTTTCTGCATTTGCGTGCAATCCTGCATTCTCAGGGACCTTCCTGACATTTTCTTTGTCGGTTCACTGACCCCTGGACCCCCGGATTCGAGCCAAATTCAGCAGGACTGAACCGCAAAGAAAATGATCAGGAAAAGAGAGTGAGGTGAACGCAGCGATTTTGCAAACTCAGGCAACTTCCTGATACTATTTTTGAGGGGTTCACGGGGCCCCCTCGGGGGGCCCCTTCCCCAGACTTGAGGCCAATTTCAATGGGTTGAACCCCCCAAAATGGTGTCAGGAAAGAGCGTGAGGTCAATTTGAGCAGAGTGATTTGCTTTGCAAATCAAAATTCCGTTTTGGCTTAGGTTGTATATGTATCACTTTCGGCAGATGCCAGATTTAAAAATCTGGCAACCTAAACCAAACGGGTTTTTGATTTGCCATGCAAATCACTCAGCTCAAATTGACCTCACGCTCTTTCCTGACACCATTTTGGGGGTTTGAAATTGGCCTCAAGTCTGGGGAAGGGCCCCCGCGGGAGGCCGTGAACCCCCAAAATGGTATCAGGAAGTTGCCCTGAGTTTGCAAAATCGCTGCGTTCACCTCACTTCTTTCCTGACCATTTTCTTTGCGGTTCAGTCCTGCTGAATTTGGCTCGAATCCGGGGTCCAGGGTCCGTGAACCGACAAAGAAAATGTCAGGAAGTCCCTGAGAATTCAGGATTGCACGCAAA